>WIGM01000025.1:0-137384 GCA_014235935.1 Colletotrichum musicola | reverse complement strand
AAGCGGCCGCCCCGAACTCTCGTTACGTAGGTAGGGGGACGTGCACGTCCCCTAATCCCCCGATAAGAAAGCGGAAACGGGGGAGGGTGGGCGGCGCAAGGACAGATCCCTGGAATCGCGCTAACGTTCCATTTGGGATGAGTGGTGTGGCTTGTTCGGCACACCGGATAACCGGGATTTAGAAGGAGGAGGGGGGGCGTGTGTAGGTGGGTGTGTTCAGTGCAGTTCGTGTAAAGTGAAAGTGAAAGTGAAAGTGAAAGTGAAGTGCACGCATCCCTGTCCTTGGCTCCCTGGAGCACATCCATTCGTCTAGGTAACTAACAGACGCACCACCACCACCCACTGGATTCCGCGGGAGTGATTGCAGAATTGCGGAGGATTTTTTAAGAGTTAGGTACTACTATGATAAGTAGGCAATAAGATCTTCTGCAGGAGAAGATGGGAGATGATGGAGGGGATGCTACGGACTAGGAGTCCGGAATACACATCACGTCAGTTACGGAGGTAGACTGCAATTGCTGTTTGAAGCTGATATGAGCCGAGTGGCGCTGAGTACTCGTTTCCAAAGGTGTTCGTTCGACTTTGTCCGCCGGGGAATATTTCGGTGCCTGCGGCATGTCAAAAGACGGGAGATTCGGGTCATCTGTGGTATGCGCTGGCAGAGAGTGAGTTCTCGAGGGCGGCAGCGATGTCCAAGACCAACCAACCAGTCTGTAAATGTAAAAGGTCCCCGCAACATTCTCAGAGCGGACCTCCGTGGGGTCGTTCTACGAGTCTCAGCAGACAAGCGCAGAACCAGGTTGCAGAGAACATTGGCAAAATGGTAAATATAATACAATTAGAAAGATTTGTACAATAGTAAAACTGCTCAAGGAGTAGCTATACAACAAAAGGTTATAATCACGCTTGCCGCCCCCAAAAAAACGCCTGCTCCAGAATCACCCCCCTCTCCGCCTAAACGACAAACTCCTCGGTCAGCCAGTGCCGTAGCACCACGCGCCCCTCGGAGAAGGACTCCTTCTCCCACCTCACGATGATGGCGGCGTGGCTGTGGCGGTCCTTGTGGATCCACACGGGGTACTTGTGCCAGCCGACCGAGTCGAGGTTCTGGATCATCTGGAACTGGTAGGGCGCCAGGGCGAGGGTGGGCTGCGAGGGGACCGACATGCGGCGCTCGCGGGCGAGCAGCTGGGTGGTGCTGCGGTCCATCTCGACGGCGGCCGGGTCGTCGTCCTCGTCCGTCTCGGTGCCGAGGTACTCCTGGTCCTGGGAGCTGTTGAGCGTCTCGTAGACGTGCTCGACCTCCTCGCGGATCTCCTTCATCCACAGCGGGCCGCGGTACTCCTCGATGGCGACGCCGGCGAGGCCCTTCTCGTGCAGCTGGATGCGCTTCGACGAGCGCACCGTCTGGACGACCGAGTTCATGAGGAAGGCGACGATGCCGATGGGCACGAAGACGGTGATGGCGACGATGAAGGGGATGCGCTGGATCCACTTGAGCCCGGCGGCCGCCACGGAGGACAGCGTCGCCGGGCCTGCGACCTTGGGCCGGGGCCCCACCGGGTGGTCCGGGTCGAGGATGACCTCCTCGTAGCCCTCGACGTAGTTGACCTTGATGTTGTCGAGGTTCGTGTACGGGTCCGTCTTGGCGATGCCGGTCGTGTAGTGGACGGCGCTCCTGTCGTTGACGATGTTGGTGTACAGCGTGCGGCGCTTGAAGCGCTTGAGGCCGGCGAGGAAGATGGAGTTGGGATCAGCCAGGACGGCGAGCAGGGGACGCCCCGTGCCGCGGAAGTCGTCGATGGTGAAGAGCTGGCGGCCCGACATGGACAGGGTGCGAGCGCCGAGGACATTCCACAGGTGGTTGTGCCATCCGCGGAGCGGCGTGCGAACGCCCAGATGCGGCGTCGCAAAGGTCGTGAAGTTCTGGAATGGAGTCAGCAAACGGTCTCGGACGCCCAACGGCGCAGGTGTCAGCTCGTACCATGCATTCCAGGTTGTCGAGAACTCCCTTGGAATGGAGCAGGCCGACGGCGTAGCGCGAGACAAGGCCGCCGAGCGAGTAGCCGACGATGCTCAGCTTGGTGATCTTGCCGCCCCTTTCCGCGATCAGGCGCAGCTCCTCCTCGATCTCGGCGCACACGCGCTCGCCGCCGCGCTCGATGCCATCGTAGGTGAAGGAGCCGCTGTTTCGTTTCGCAAGGAGCAGGTACAGCTTATCGGCGGAGTACTTGGTGCGAAGAGATTTGGCGATCTGAGCCATGTGGTTGGGGTTACCCCAAAGCTATACGGAGCTCGCTGCGTTAGCCCAGGAACAACAACGTCATGACGTCGGTCGGGTCGGTACATGTGACATGGGCGAGATGAGATGTACGAACCCCATGAACAAGCACGCAGAGGTGATCGGCCTCTGCGGTGCCGCCGGTGTAATCCATTATGTAGTTGGAGGAGATCAGGGACCGGTCAATAGAGCGAAGTGAAAAGGGCAACAACGTCTCGGTTGAAGAGATAATGGACAACCCGTTGGGAAGGGACACTTCTCAGTGGGACGCGCGCCGAGTTAAATTCTCGGAGCGGCACCACAAAGAGTCCCTCCAACGGGGGGTCCGCGGGCCCGACCGGGGGGTCAGCGAAAGCCAATTCCGTCGGGTTAGCTATGAGACGCAATTCAATGACACCAACACCGCGCGTTGCGGACTTCAGACCTCACAGAGTCACTATTACCGCTGCACCACAGGCAGCCCACAGTGGACTTAGGGCCTGGAGATAAGAATGTGGCGCCGGAACACGTTGTGGTGGTGTGCTGCAGTGCGCTATTGGTGCTGACAGCACCGTGCGCCGCGTGGCTTCAGGGGCTGTGATGTCCGTGTTCGCCCGCTATCTCCCGTCACTGTTAACCCAGACGCACCTACTAATGCCAATAGGGATGGACGCCAGTCGGAGTGCATACCTAACCAAGTACCTGGAAGCTTCCACTGCAATGGGCATGCGGGCACGCGACTTTGCTGCCCGAAGGCTCCAGCGTGCGTTGCGTTGGCGGTGCTGGTGGGGTTCCGTGGGATTCGCCTGCGATCTTAGGATGGGTAAGGTGAGTTGTGAGCTGCTGCAGGTCCTCTCCCCGTCGTTGTGATCAGTCCGTCCCAGAGATCTGAAGACTCCGAATCTTGATCCACGAAAGAAGCTAGCTGTTGGTCTGCAGGGCTGATACGCGGGATAGAGCTCTTGAAGCTACGGGAGGTAGGTAAGGAGAGCTAGTGTAGACGACCGGTAAGGGGGCGTTGAGTGTCGCTGCTGGGATCCCTTGTGTCTAGTCTCTTGTTGCAAGCGAACTGCAGAAACAGTTCGTTCAGCTTCACTGGCAGAAGGTTGTCGTACGGAGCACTGAAACTTTCTATAGTCACCGGAAATTCGAGAGATCTTTTTCTTCTCAAATTCAAGACCAGTGGTGGGCTGCGGGCCTCATATTTGTAGGCCCCCGGGCAAGATGGAATCCCGCAGAAGCTCACCCGACTCGTCGATACAGATGCAGCTCCGATCTGCCTCTCAGATAAGAGGTCTCTCGATAGATGGCGGGAGTCTGCTGCCCCTCACCTGTGTCCCGTTCACCGCCAGTGAATTCCGTCCAACCCTCGTGCCGCGATAGGAAAGTCCATCCTCAAGACCGGGGCTGCCCATGAGGGTGATCGAAGGCTTGGTGCCACTAGAAGAGGCCGGGGCTGAGATACCGGTGTCCCGTTATCAACGCCGGGCAAAATGGCTGGATGCCTTCTCTGCGGCCGGTAGCTGCTGTGTGGCCCCGCTGCTGTCCTCCTCGGCACCGAGTGATCGTTGAGCACTACAGGCTGGCCACATGGTCAACTCGTGCTGCAGGTGATTGGCATTCTACTGGGAGCACCAGCGAGATAAGAGCTCTGAGAGGACCGAGGAGAAGGACCACGCAGAGTGCGTCCGCTGTACATCCTCAGAAATGCCTGTGACCTACCTATGTGCTATTACACGTATACGCACGCCGTAGCACAAGAGAAGTTGAGACGGTGGGGGAATAGAGTTCGCGTCCCTGGATGCAACGCGATAAGCATCTGGGGGAAGCCGACCACACCCTTTCACCCCTTGAACCACACCTCAATGTTAGGGAGGCAAGGAGGACATGACGACGGTTGGAAAAGGGAGGGGGTGGCACGCAGCTGTCGGTCGTTGTTGCTCTGGGTGACACGGTGAGTATTTGTATTTCCATTGCAATGTCTCCCCATTGCACGATGTGCAATGTTCAGAAGGACCAGTTGGTAGAGTCTACCTCGGTAGATGGTATGGGATGAGGTAGGTGGAGGGGAAAGGGAAAGCAAGGAGAAGTCTCCATCGCCTACCCACTATGTACCGACGTAGTTCCTTCCTGGTTGCCTGGGCTCATACTTGCCAAGTTGTGTCAAGGCCATTGACTTTCTGACTCTTGGGCTGCTGCTCGTCATTCCTGCGGTCACTTATGATTTCCGGAGGGTAGGAAACACGCTGTTGACGCCATTGGACTCCCTGCTGCATGCCGGGGAGATCTGGACCACAGCGGGCCAGTCCTTGCAGCGACAGCGACTCCACAGTTCCAACGTGGGTGTCCCCTCCCACCTTACCTAATCCGTCCAACGCTCGGAGCCTCTCTTCATCCCAACTCCGACCGCATCTGAGACACATCAACCATCTGTGACACTTCCTTGACTCTCCCAAACCCGTTCTTCTTTATGCCATGAACGTTTCCGTTGTCTGATGTGTGGCCTCCAGGAACATACCAATGTCACCCAATCACCCCAAATTTAACATCATTCCTGTATCAGCCTCGCCCTGGCCATCTTTGGGCCCATCAGCTCCGTGGCCTCTTGAATTCTCCGACTGTAACGCCCCATCGACCGGCTGCGGTTTTAGCCCTTGAGATCTTCGCCTTACTCCCCGGATCTTCCACACCTTATCAGCTCATTCACTCTCAGCCTGTCTCCCTCCCTTTTGAAGGGCCCGCCTGGACCCATACTTGTACCCGTAGGATAGGCTGCCAGCCACGGCCTTCCCATCTTGTACTATCTTTGACTTTACCTCAGGAGGCAAGGAGTCTAACCCAACTCGACCTTCCGGCTCATCCATACTCTACTCTACAGTCGCTCCTTCTTGTTCATATACGACAACTCAAGAAGCAGGAGCATCAAGAGCCTCAGCTGCTCCTGCCCTCCCAGCTGTTTAGACTTGTTGTATTGTATCCTACCTGCCGTTGAAAGAGTCTTGTCACAATGCCCTTTGTCGACCTCAAACACATCCCCTGTCCCGCCGGAGACAACTGTACTGCATTCCAATGCCTCTTCCAGCATAAAGAGGACAGGGATAGGATGGCCACCGCATCAGCCCCGGCAGTCAAGACAGGAACGCCGGCTCAGAAGTCGACTGAGGCCTCGACGGATGCGACCCAGGGTGGCCCTCGAAAACGTCTGAAAGTTGCTCAAGACGTCAGCGGCCCCGCCGATTCTGCCAGAGCTTCTACTTCTGTCAAAACCGCCTCAAAACAAGACACAACGGCACCAAGACCAGATGACACTCTGTCACCTGTCGCTCGGCCCATCTCGCCTCCACCTTTAAAGAGGCCGGGCTCCTCTGCCTCGCCGTCTGCGTCGAAGCTGAAGAAGCTCCCTCAAGCTAGTTCTTCCCTCTCTTCTCTCGCTCCAACACGGTCCAGGCCCGGTCCTGTGAATCACTCCAAGTCCTCTCCTTCCTCTTCAAGCTCAAGTAATAACCACAGTCAACCACCCAAGCGTAAGCTTGGCTCGCTCACCGGCACTTCTGCCACCGCCTCAAAAGCAACAACTTCAGCCTCGGATGATTCTTCCTCTTCTTCAGCCCCTCACACTCCTTCAACTCCATCCAAGGCAGATCCTCCTCCCAAGCCGAGAAAGCCAGAGGCCCTCAACCCTCGCTTGCTCAAATCAGCACCTGCCAAGTTCGAGCTTCGATACAAGCTCGTGCAGATGCTACACCAAGAATACACGCGCCTCAACAACGAACTGAAGAAGACCGCAAAGGACGACGAGGAGAAGCAGCTCTTACTCACCGACCAGGATCTTATCTGGAGAACCCTCGACGAAGAGGAAAGCATCGCCATCGAAAAGGCCGCCATCTACTCCAACGTAATCAAGAACAAAATCATGCAGTACAAGAAGATGACCCTCCTCCAGTGGAAGGAGGAGAGAGTGGTCCAACGCCGCCAGACCACGCAGAATGGCTCCAACAAGAAGCAGCTTGCGTCGCCGAAGAAGGTGGTTACGGGTTTGACGCCGGCTCAAGAAGTCCAGCTCGTCCGTCATCTCATCACTCCCATTGACGGTCTCGCCAACCACGGCTACGTCTCGGCTGTCCCTAGTGAGGAAGACGTCGAGAAGGCTCGCCAGGGTCTGGAAGCCGCCAAGGGCTGGGAGAAATGCGACCGTTGTGAGAAGCGTTTCCAGATGTTCCCAGGCAGAAGAGAGGAGGACGGCGCTCTCGCTTCGGGCGGCACCTGCAACTACCACTGGGGCAAGACCTACTTCCCCGAGCGGCAGCTTGGCGATAGATCCAGGCAGCAGAAGCGCTACCGCTGCTGCGGTCAGGCTGTCGGAGACTCGGCCGGCTGTCATACCGTCCCGAATCACGTCTTCAAGGTTTCGGACTCGAAGCGCCTTGCTACTGTCCTCAACTACGCCGAGACACCTGCCAACCCCAACGTACCTTCCGACAGAGCCGTCTGCTTCGATTGCGAGATGTGCTACACCGTCAACGGCCTAGAGCTCGTCCGTCTCACCGCCACTGCCTGGCCCACCGGAGAAGAGTTGCTGGATGTACTCGTCCAGCCCGTCGGCGAGATCTTGGACCTCAACTCACGCTACTCCGGCGTCTGGCCGGAGGATATGGCGTCGGCTGAGCCTTGGACCGCCAAGGAAGAAGATCCGACCCCCGCTCAAGCCAAAAACATGGCCAGCAACAAGAAGCCCAAGAAGAAGATGAAGATTGTCTCGTCGCCCGAAGTGGCTCGCGACCTCCTCTTCTCCCTCATCGGCCCCGACACGCCGCTTATCGGTCACGGTCTGGAGAACGACTTGAATGCCGTCCGCATTGTGCACCCTACTCTGATCGACACTGTCCTTCTTTACCCCCACAAGCACGGCCTTCCTTACCGCCAGGGTCTCAAGATGCTCATGGATAACCTCCTCAACCGCAAGATCCAAGTCGAGACTAGCGGAAAGGTTCAGGGCCACGACAGTGCGGAAGATGCCCGTGCTGCAGGTGATTTGGTTCGCCTCAAGCTTTCCGAGGAGTGGAAGAGCATGAAGCTTAAGGGATGGAAGCTCGTGGACAACGAATTTTTCCCGCCTGGTGGAAAGCCGAACGATGACTATCATGGCCAGCTGACTTCGGAGTTTTTGGAGGCCGCCCTTTAGTATCGGGACGGCAACTCCCAGTATCGTCATTGAGTTTCTCGTTTTGGAGTTTGGGGGGGACCGGTCCCAGGATGCATCGGAGGCTTGGGTTTTTAGCGATACCTACCCTGTGAGCAGGGCTTTCGATTTTAATAGTAATCGTTTCGCCTAGAGCACTTGACGAAGCCCGATTAGCGTGGCCAGTCAAGGCGACGCACTCATGAAAGCTTCTTCTTCGCTGTTTATATATCGTTCCCCGTCGCATTGATGTGCTGGTGAATTGTGCTTTAAGGTAAGAAACAGCTATCTAAGAACTGGTTGGATAACCCAGCCCATGGCATGTAACAACGACATGGCATGTAGCTAGCGGACATATCGACCGATGTTGCCGCCTCACTATAGAACATCAGCAAATAGAGTGCTGGTGAATACACACCTTCTGCATAGACATAGTGAATGGTGAGTTTTACATTCCACGATGTAGCTCAACATCAGCCCAGACACTCACTGCCCATGTGGTTGAGAGACCCTCACCATTAAGCAACATCAAGACAAAAGTCTACCACGACCAGGGGTGGGGGATCAGAAGAGACCTCACACACTGCCTAGGAAAGGGGTTGGTTGTCCGGCCCGAGACTGGATTACAAAGTCCGAGGAGATGGCGAGTGGTGAATCTGTTGCAATATGAAAGCCTCGGGTTTCTGACTTTTCTTTGTACGATGCACATGGTCCTCGGAATCTGACGCGGCTCGGATCGAATGACCATGCATGCCCTACTACAAACAGGGCTGGTGTCTTGTTGATTCTGCAAACAATGCCCTGTCGTATTCTTCTTCCCAACTGCGTAGAGCATCTTGATGACATGATATGCCTGGTAGGTAGGTAGGTAGGTAGATACCAGGAGTGTATGCTGCTGCTGCATTGGATCACCTCAGAAAAAAAAAAGCAAAAATAGATGGCAAAAGGATGGATTGAACTCAGCGAGAGGGTAGGAACCTGGGAACGCTCGAGGGTCTGAGGCACTCGTGCCTGACTTTACCTTCTCGGCCAGTTGACCCCTTCTCTGCTGGTGAATATTTTGGACCAAAAAGTTCTTTATAGCCCCTTGGGGTAAGGCAGGTGCACAGGCACGGAAGGTACGCAGGTCAGGAAGGTGCGCAGGTGGGAGGTGGGGTGAGCGAGGACGGGACCTATGATCATCATACCAACAAAGTGGGAGTGGTCTGGTAATTGAACAGGAGGCAAGTTTCATTGCCCTAGGATTACACTTATTGAAGCGGTGACTTGCCTTCAAAGTCTATAATACAGCATCGCCATTTTCTCAATTTCTCATCCTCCCAGCCTCTCACATCATGAGCATCCCCCTTACGGCCTTCCGACGTTCAGCAGCATCTGGTTTCCGTTCTTGCCGCCGCTGGGCAGGTAGGCGACGTTGGGGTTTCCGGAGAGGGTCTGGGCGATCTCCCTGCTGGCCTCGATCTTTCTGATGAGGATGAGGCCGTCGCCGGACTTGGCAATGGCCTTGGCGATGGCGTCGGCGCTCTCGGCCTCGCCCTCGGCGCGGATGACGTTGGCCTGGCGCTCCTGCTCGGCCTTCTCGACGATGAAGCGCGCGCGCTCGGCGTCCTGCTGGGCGATCTGCTTCTGCTCGACGGCCTTGGTGAACTCCTTGCCGAAGGTCATGTGGGTGATGGAGACGTCCTCGAGGGCGATGTTGAACTCGGCGGCGCGCTTCGTCAGATCGGAGCGGATGCGGTTCGAGACGGCCTCGCGCTGGGTGATGAGCTCTGCAGCGTCGAACTGCGCGACGATGGACTTGAGGACTTCGTTGCCGATGGAGGGGAGAACCCTCTCGTCGTAATCTTGGCCGAGGTTCTGGGGGGTTCAGTTAGACTGGGGCATCTGCGGTTTCCTGGAGGTGGTGGACTTGCCTGGTAGATCTTGGGAAGGGCCTGGACCTCGGGTCGGTGCAGGACACGCAGGGTCAAGCTGACCATCTGGAGATCCTTGCTGCCTGTCGTTGTGGCGATGTTCCTCGGCTTCGTCCGCACGTCAAAGATAATGCTCCTCTGCAGCCACGGCACCAGGAAGTGTGTTCCCTCGCTGATGACCTGCTCCTTGACACCCGATAGCCTGTCGAAGATGACGGCTCTGCTACCACCCTTGACGTCGTAGAGGGAAGACTGCAACGCCGCGACACCGATGGCCGCGGGGACCGCCATGCGGTACGCAAAACCCAGAGCCTGAGCCATGGCTTGTGACAGTGTGCTGTGTTTTCTTTGACTGGTAAGACCTGGTCGAAAGTTGGGCAGTCCGTCGGCAGGATTCGCGGGCTATCCGGTCGGGGGTTGAGGGGTGTGGTAGGTGGGTGGTGGTTGTGGGCTGTTGGTGCAAACGTGCGGCAGGAACTGAAGCTGTCGTCGAAAGCTCCTCCTCTCAGGCTGCGGTAAGCTCCGTCATGCACCTGAATTTTGGGGGTTCAAAAACCGACCGGGGGCGTCGGTAGCGGGCTGGCCCATCGCACTGTGGTGACGGATGGAAAAGCGCGCTAGTTCGTTTTGGGACGTGCACCTCAGCTTTCGGGTTCGGCAGGAAGGGGACAAGATTTGAACCTCGTCTGATTTGACCCAGCTCCAACAAAACGAATCTCTACACCCGGTTAACATCGCCGTCCACCACAACAAACCGCCACGATGAGACCTACGCAAGCTCTTGCTTCGGGACCCAGCGTTCCTCACGGCAAGTACGGCCAGTAAGTGCACCCACCCGCCCGAGGTCAATTGGCGCTGGCAAAGGGCCTTGCGGGCTTTTCCGATCGGGAAGCCGAGCACGATTCCTCCAGTCCAGTTCCCGCCGCGCCAGACTCTCAATTGCCCTTTGAATGCGACTCGCTAACATTTCTGTAGCCACCTCGGCTGGTGGGGTCACATTGGTACGTTTTCCCGCTGCTGGAACGATGTCAACGAGCGAAGGCGACGCGGTTGAGCGAAGGACGACAAAGGGACGGACAGATGGTCGGACGGACGGAACTTGAAAGCTGCTGTCAAAGCTGGGCACGTAGGAGGAGGAATTCAGAGCTCACCGCCGAATCGACGCGCGACCGACGAACAATCCCAAATTGAGAGACTCGGAGGACTAACGAGTATGCAGGTGGCGAGAAGCAGAGGGGCATCATCACCTACGGTCTCGCCCCTAACCGCCAGAACCCCTTCGCCGGCGCTGCCCACGACGCCGTCTTCAACACCTGGCGCCGCTTCAGCGCCCAGGTCCTCTACTTCCTCCCTCCCCTGGTCGCCGGCTGGTACATCATGGACTGGGCCACCCACCGGTCAGCCTCCCTCCCTCTGCCCGGGCCGATGAACGACTTTGTACTGACGTTCGACCGCAGCAACCACTACCTGCAGTCCAAGCAGGGCCGCGCCGAGTTCGGTGACTCCGAGGAGTAAACTAGCCCTCTAGCAGCGGCGGACGACGAATGTTAGAAGTGGACCAACGATTCCCTGTGTCAAAACACGTGTATATCAACTACGTAGAGGGGGAGATATGGAATAGAACTCCATCTTTGACGACTTAAGTTTGTCTTGATGTTAGCGCCAGAGCCATCTGTATCGTTGTCCTGCAGGGATATTGAAGAAATCTGATTGTCTACTATGAAGGTTGCTGTACGCTTTTCAGCTGCAATGGATCCCCTCTCGGCGGTCACAGACTCATAGCATTGTATTCAGCCAACGGAAGCAATCAATCGGTGTTTGATGGGAGCCAGCGCATGAGAACCGACCTTGACGATATTGCATCGGTCACTTGCGCTGACATTTCCACAATGTACCGGCTCTGATTGGCTGGGCTACCTTACGTGATCCTTTCGCCGAGCTTATCCCGGCTATCAAGGTGAAGAAAACTCGGCGCGGACTTACCCACCTCCGAAGAACACACCGCCTTGGTCCCCGCTGCAGCGAAAAGGCAAAAAAAGCTGCATTGGCCATTGATAACGTACGGAGGAAAAAAAATCGAGCTCTCGCGCCGAAAAAGTCGATAGCTTCACCAACGCCAACCCGCTCCACGCCCTCCGTCCGCTCCTTTTCTCTCTCTTCCGTCTCTACAGAAACCCCGAAAGGAAACCCCCCAACACACCGCAAAAATGGCCGCCGAGAAGCCCGACAGGAAGGAGAAGAAGGAGAAGAAGCGCTCCGTGTCCGACGGCGCCATCAAGAAGGACAAGAAAGACAAGAAGGAGAAGAAGGACAAGAAGGAGAAGCTCGAGCGCGCGCTCGACGAGCACCTCCAGGCCGACGTCGCCTCCACCGCCGTCGCCGTCGGCGAAGTCAAGGCCGGCGAGGGCGTGCCCGTCGTCGGCGCCATGGTGCCCTTCGCCGTGCCCCTGGCCGACGACAAGAACATGAAGAAGGTCATGAAGAGCATTCGCAAGGGTACGTTATCTCTCCTGTCCATGTTCTGGAAGCTCTCGAGCTCTCGTTCTGTCTTGTCGCGTCTGCGATTCTAGCAAGACGCGACAAGGAGAAGCGAAGCTTTTCACCAATAACCGCACCAAAGACAAAAATTACTAACACGCAAAAACAGCCGCCAAGAACAACACCCTCAAGCGCGGCGTCAAGGAGGTCGTCAAGACCCTCCGCAAGTCCCCCGAGTCCGGCCCCAACAACACGGGCTTCCCGGGCGTCGTCGTCATCGCCGGCGACATCTCCCCCATGGACGTCATCTCCCACATCCCCGTGCTCTGCGAGGACCACAACGTGCCCTACATCTTCGTCACCTCGCGCGCCGAGCTCGGCGCCGCCGCCAAGACCAAGCGCCCGACCTCCGTCGTCATGGTCACCGAGAAGCGCTCCGCCGCCGAGGCCAAGAAGGCCGACAAGAAGTCCGACAAGGCCGCCGCCGATGACGAGGACGACGACGGCGAGGACTACTCCGAGGTCTACGCTGCTCTTGTCAAGCTCGTCCAGAAGGAGGCTGCCAAGCAGTCTTTCTGGTCGTAAAAGAAACGGCTGGTTGAGAGGACTGGAGGAGCGAGCAAAACGAAAAGCATGTTTCGAATCTAAAGGTACGAGAACCAAAAGGAATGATGTAGTGGGCGGTGGTTGGGGTGTGTTTTCACGATTGCAAAGATGCTGTACAACACACACACTTCCTTGCCATGTGGCGCGGACATACGGGATACTTTTGTTTTTCTGGGCTGGTAAAAAGACACTGGCGTTCTAACAGGCTCTTTATGAGTATAGTTGATACTCAATATATGATTTCAAATCATCAAAACCTTCGTTGGAACCATTTGGGTGCGGAGGTGTGGAGGAATTTCTTTTGCACGTTTCGCGCAACGAGAGCAGATGCTGTGGAAAGCACCATGCTGGCGTTGAGAGTAGCTGTGTCCATGCTTCGTAAGTGTCACACCATTCTGAAGGTAGGTCGTGATGCATACGTTGGCTGATGTGTCCCGGATGCTCGTTCTCGCAGCTCTCTCTCCAGAGATAGTCTCGTCCGCTTGGCCATCAGCATTGATCCATATTCAGGCATACAACGTATCGTACATTGCCGGAGATCACCATGTTCAGGTTGCTATATCCCTATGTTCACTCATCACGGATGGGTATGGACGTAATTTGGGTGGTTGTCAATTAAGGTAGTATTCATGGTATGAGCAGATGTCAAGTCGAGGTACATGGCAATGTTTTCCTAGCCGAGCGTCGCGGCTGTCCAACCCCATGACCCTGATTCATCCGACCCAGTAGTAATAGCACACGAGCTCATTCTCATTCGAGGCGGCTCAATAGTTCATAACACATTAAAACCCTTTAGTCGAAGGGGTTGGTGCGGGTTCCCCACCAGGTGAGGAAGACCGACAGGCCGACCGTCTCGATAACCTTGGCCAGGGCGCTGAGACCGACGGTGTCGAGGGGACGCTTCTCAGCGAAGACCTGGGAGATGTACTAAGAAACATGTTAGCGACCCGGCACCCATCGTTAACGAGGTAACAAAGAAATAGAGAAACATACACCGGGAGCGGAGGTAGCGAAGAAGATCAAACTACCGAGGTAGGCGGCGCCCTTGTAGGAAAGGGTTCCGGTGGCGTTGATCAGAGCGCCGACGCCGTACGACTGCAGCGCTGAGCCGACGAGGGAGGTGCCCCATGCGACGGCGGCCGAGTTGGCCTCCCTGGAGCGGATGAACTCCTCCTTGGAGTTGGAGTTCTTGGCACGCTGGTACGTCTGGCCGAAGAGGGGGGTCAAGACTGTTTGGGCAGACGCCTTTGGTCAGCTGGGGCGATCTTTGGGGGAGGTGGTGTGATTTGGGGAAAACCCCATGGGGGAGGAGTCGCGTACCAGCAAGCTCTGCCGTGTGGTTGAAGATGGTGCCGAGGGCAATAGCCGAGGGCTTGACGGGGGGAAGGTCTGTCGAGAGTCGTGGTCAGCAAGCTGTCTGGCTATTCATCATGCTCCTTCATGATGCTCGGGCATTTCATAGTCGACAAGGACGATGATGCCGTATATCCCTCAGCAGCGAGGATAGACACCGCGTCGACGGTGCGAGAAGCATCTCGTCCCTCTGCTTCGCTCCACGGAGAGGCCAGACTCACAGTGAAGAGACATGATTGCTGGTATCTGGGTATCTTTCGGTGATCGAGTTCGATTGGACAGAGAATGTGATGTCAACAGAGCCATCGGATGGGAAGGGCGGGAGAGACGGGCTTTTATGTGTTCAAGGGGGAATGGGCACGTATGAGCTACCGGTGACCTCAGCCTCTGCATGCGAGCACGAAATGGGAGCGAGAGCCAAGGCACAAAGCAAGCAAGCGCCTCCTTCCTCCTTCGCACCTTTCCCGCCCAGGCGAAACATGAGCTAAGGTGCCCTGCTAGTAGCTGAGGTAATTGGGGGGAAGGGGCTGGATCGAGGTCTCATTCCCTCATCGGGCGGGTAGTAGTTGTCCCTGACGCCTACTCTCGCGCTTGCCAGATACCTCAGCTCCGGAGCACTAAGATGCGTACCTAGGAACGTAGAGCTGGCCGTGGCACCAAGCAGGGGTGGTATACCAGAGACAGAGACGTGTGCCACAGAAGCTCCATACCTGTTTTGTCTGCCCCGGCAGGTCTCTCTCTTCAAGCGTGTCCCAAGCTTGGCTTGTCGCGCGCCAGACAACGAGCTGTCTTCTCTACAAGAGCTCAGGTCGTGGTGTCGTCACCTGTGCCATGATGTCACCACCCTCGTCCCCCGCCGAACCCACATCCGACCCACAACTGCTCCGCCCATTGGTCGAGGCCTGCCATGGACCGCCCCCCCTAGTCGCATACCCCCGGCCCAGCTACCCGCTTCTAGCCTGTCAGCTGGGATTTCGTAACAAATTCGCGTCCTCCTTGACGGTCGCGGAGCTTGTCCTCCTCTTCCGCCTTTCCTCCCTGCGCTCTCGCTCACTGCGGAAAAGGCTCACACAGCAACTTTCCGGTGGAGATGGGGGGGGGGGGGGGGGGGGGGGGGGGGGGGGAGCTCGAGCAAATCTGATCGAGATTGAGAAATCGGTGGCTTGTGTGCCTGTCTAAGGCCCAAGGCAAGACAGTGCAGTTTTGGCAGGAGTGAATCGACCCATCACGTTCCGATGGCAGGACCCACGAACTGGTTCACCCCCTGGCCAAACTACCCGTCGTCTGGATGAAGTTTCATCAAAAGCGAAGGCTGAACTACGTATAGATTGTATCATCCGTGTGTATCGTGGTGTTCTTCACCGGGTCCCCTCCGGCAATACCCGCAGGGCTGTAAACCGGGAACGGGCTGTTGGATCCAATGGCTTACATAGTAGTGCACGGCGAGCATAAACCCTTTCCACAATGAACACTCAAAAGCATCCAGTCGCCCACTCTCTCTCTAGTCAAGAAGAGACCGGCAAAAGCTTGATGGCCAGACATGGTATCTTTGGAGCTTGGCAAGGACGCACCGAGGTCACTTCGCGTGCCACCGAAAGGGCTCCGGTCTCCGCCCCTTGGATCGATAATTCTTATTAATACATCACTGCACCCGCGTAGTTGAAGCCGTCGGTGGTCCGCCTCGCTATTCTCATGCCAGGTACACCGGTTTCCTTCTACAATTCCAAAATACAAGACTTTACGCCATATGCTGACCATCCTCGCCTCCACGCAACGCAAGCAGCGCCCTCACGTCTGACACGTACTGGAGGCCTTCAAGTAGAGGCACCAGATGCAGCAGCTCGTTGTCCGTCGGGTCGTTGATCCATCCTTGGATGGGGATTGCGTTGTCTGCGGAGGTGCGAGTCAGATTTCGTTCAGAGATTCCGAAATGTGTGTACAAGCCGTGCCACATACCTTGGTGGAAGAGGTAACTCAATGGACTATTATCCAGAATCATGACTTTGCTTAGGTCGGGCTCGACCGAGCTGAGATCCTTGATGAATGCGCCTTGTCGGAATGTGCAGTGCTGTCGGTAGTACCGGGCTGAGAAAAACTTCCTTTCCGCCTCTAACCAGTCGATCACGGGGTCCGCGTATTCTTGAACCGAAGCAGTGAAGACAACGAGGTTGTACCACTTGCAGACCTGGGGTCGTGTCAGCATCTCATCTGTCATGTGGCTTTTCACAAGTTCTTACCCGTCGCAGGAAATCGTCGCAATGCGGGCGCTTATTCACCCAGTACAGGATGGGATGCTGAGGTCCTATCGACGTCTGGCCTCCAGCCCCTACATAGGTCTGGTTGAGTCTCACTTCAACCATGTGCCCAGTGCTCATGCGACCTCCCTTGGACATGCTGTGGATCAGAGTTTCGTCGAGATCGAGAATCAGGGTCTTTTGGTACTTGGGGTCGGTGGGTTCGATGTTCAGGTACGAGGGCTGGCGACGGGGAATCAACGGTCGAGGAGGGGCCGGGGTCTTCGGGTATCTCGTCAGAGCGCCGGCTGGGGACGTCGGGGATTTGAGCTGCGCGGATATGTCGGAGCCAGACTCGCCGCTGCCCTTGGGGCGCGCGGCGGCGGATTGCGTCTTCCTGTGCTTGCGTTGAGGCAGGGCGTCGTCACTGTGCAATTTGATACGGATGGACCGGCGCGCCGGCGCGATTTCCTCTGCCGAAGACCTGGACCGAGAGTGCCGACCGGATGAACCTCGCCGATGGCGATCGGCATCCGATTCCGATTCTGAAGATAACCCTGAAGACGAAGAGCCTGACGAGCCCACTGGTCTCGAATATGCAACGCCGCCGTACCCGGCGCTCCCTTGCCTGCCCGATTTCTCGTTCATGGCGCTCGATTCCGGGAAATCCGTCGCCAGTTTCTTGCTGCTTCCGCCGTAAAATCCGAACAGCTTCTTCAGCTGAATAAAGGGGGAGAAGGCGCCCGTGTCGTCGTAAAGGCAGGCGATCAGGTAGACTCCAGGGGCAGCGAGGGTCGACAAGACCCAGCTAATCGAATTGATGAAGCTGACGGCCATGCGCCGTGGCAGGGTGTGCCACGAGGTCGACCTCAAGCTCGAGTCCCTGGATTCCCCTATCAGCGGCGTGGCCTCGCTGGCGAGATCCATGCCATGGCCGTCGTTGCGCTTTTCGAAGGCGGACTTTTCGAGCGGAAAGACCTCCGCGTCTTGGTCGTCGGTCTGCTTTTCTGCTGTCTCACCGTCGCGGGCGTTGTCGTCGGACTGCACCGTCAGGCCAAGCGAGCCCAGGGAGTTGGATCGCGAAGCTACAGGACTGGGTGGCGGCGAGACGCGCGAGGTGATAATGTTGAGGGAGTTCATCTTTGAAAGAATATGCAATCCATGAGGCATGGGGCGGTCGACGACGGGGACGTTGCGAACACGGAGAGGACGGGAGGGTTCGAAGTCAGAAGTTAGGGGGTGTTGTTCGTCAGGAATGTTCCAGACGTTCCGCGCGACGAGGTGCGATGGGAGTGCAGTCGCGTCCGTACAAGTCAGGGTTTGTATGTACGTAGGGAGCCGAGCAGCGCTGCAATCGAAGAAACGAGTGAAATGTACGCCTGCCGTCTAATTAAACTGTATGGAGGTGGTCTCGCTCGGGGTGAGACTGCGCCGGGTCGAATATAGAGTCTATCGTCGGTCGGTACGTGAGGTTCCAAGGCTTGGGTTTGGCCAACTGGTATTCCCCCCAAATCCAAGGAGCAGCAGCAATCAACACGCCATAGACAGGCGAAGCGTGAGAAGGAGAAGCGCGAAAGTGGTGGCGCTGGCGAAAAGGTCGGTCCGTCTCGTGCTAAGGGAAACGCTAAAGCGCGATGTGGCCGTCAGCGCAAAGTTGTCGACCTCGCCGTGGACTACTGTCTACACTGCAGGAGGTGGGAAAGTGTGTAAAAGGGTCAGTCGAGCTGCCGGGAGTTCGAGGTGTAGAGGCGTCCGGGGGGTAATGGTTGAGATGGACGGTAACTTTTTTCTGATTGGAGGCGACAGCGAGCACCTAGCAGTGGAGGGCCCGATCTGTTTCGCCAGACGCTTCCATCCACAGGGCGAGCGAGAGATGAGTGATGGAGCTGCTCTCAACAGTCTGCAAGTCTGCTGGGCCCGGCCTGTGCCGCTGTGGTCAGGGGTTGCAGCAGTGACTGAGAAGCCCTGCAAAAGAAGTATTCTTTCGCGGGTGATTCACTGGGAAGGTACTTTCTCTGATGCTAGGTCTCTGCTGTTATGCAGCCAGGAGTGGTGCTGCCGGGGGGGGGGGGTTACACTGCCTGCTGACCCTTCCCTGTGGGGGATGGAATGAAGACGCCCGGGTTCACGTGTCGAGCTTTTCCCATCGCTTCAGTGTCCTCTTTTCGGGGGGTGACCGTCCACAGGGGGGCCAGCTGCCACCAAGCGGCTACGTAATTGATGCGTCTCAGCCCACATTCTAAACTGCTATCACCCAACGAGGTCCGCTGTGAAGCCCCTCGGGGCCCGGAGCTCTAGGATTTTTTTTCTTTGCTCTGGCCGGATTTCGGGCAAGCCTTCTACTTTGAGCTACCCCTCGGCCGGAATCTCATGGATTTTTCGGCGACGGGGTCTGATCTGATTGAGCGCGTCCATCAGCCGATTCCCGAGCCATTATGGCCGGCATGTCTACCGTCATGTGAAGAACCAACTCCACTTTTGATATTGTCTTCTGGGCTCTTGATTGAACAGAGACAGGGCCGGAATTCATTGCCGACTGCAGAATCGAATCTATCACAAGAACACTCAAGAGTGTCGCAACAACGATCCACCACCCACGCCTCGTATCCGTGTTGCGGTGCCGCCCAACGATTCGCTGACTGACCCCGGCTGCCTTTTCCCAATGGAACCCGCAACTTTTGCTGAGAGTATCCGTAGCCGCAACTGTGAGGACACATATGCATATATACAAGTAACTCCCCCGAGGCAGCAGACAATCATTGAATGCAAAGTTATCGTAAGGGCTTAGGGTTGTGGCTAGTAAGGAAGGTAGCTTCGAGTAGACAGGCTTATAGCAGCATTCTCCTGCCCTATTGTTCTGGGGGCTCTTGTTATCACTGACTTCCTATCAAGCTACCGGTTGTATACTGCGGCCTGCAGTTATGCCAATCACTTCTTTTTATTAGAACTTCCCAGCAATGAGTTGCGGACAACAATTAGTTCCATGGTCCGACCAATTGAAGAGCAACTGCAAGTACGAGATGAGCCGACCACTAATAAGCCCTCTAAACTTTCAGCAGATAAAACTGCCCACAGCCCGTACTGTCACCTGCTCTCTCGCAAGGATTCACTGTGGCTTGAATTTCACTGGGCAGCCCAGCGCCCTAACGCATCACTGGCAGAGTGCTTCGAACCCAAACGTCATTTTGCAGTGATGAACTGTAGCGATGGAGGGGCATTCGCTCAGTGGAGTGGCTTCTCAAGGTGTGATTGGGGCCAAATAGCGCTCGGTCGGGTTCCTTCGGGCCGACATTCTGGCGGCCAGTCAGAGGCGGCCACTGACAGCCCCAGGGGCCCCAGGGAAGCTGCCCGTCACCCAGCGTGCCCCTCGAAATTTTTGGTGCGACAGGGATCTTCTCCATCGTGCCTCCCCCCAAGCTTCACTGTTGAGTCACAGCCGTTTGCGCACAATTTCCCAATTCACCTTCCGAGCCGAGACTGCCATAACAGACTGCCATTGAAGAGTGAACTCGCATGCTGCAAGGCCTCTACATACGTTTAACCCTTCCGAGAAGACTTTGAAACCTCCGCCAACCCGGCAGCCGACCCTGAGCCATTTCGCGACAACCCCGCGACTCCTCCCGTTCTCGGCCATTTCCTCCCTCGGCGACGTCCACATACCGAAAATGGCTACCCTGAAGCCCAGCGCGGGGGACCTCGAGCGGTACCTCAAAACCCTCAAGGGCAAACCGTTGGAGGCCTCGATAGACAGCCTTGTCTCGTATGTTGCCGCTGCCCTTTGCCGTCGGCTTATGTCCTCTAGCTAACCGGTCCGTCACACAGGCTCTTGAAGCGAAGACAAATCCAGGGCTCCGAGCTCTGTGCCGTCGCGACCGCGCATATCCTCCTCCAAGTCGTCGCCAAGTCTAAGTGGTCCGACGCCGATGCGCTCTTGGAGAAGGTCCAGGACATCGGTCTGCGCCTCATCGCCGCTCAGCCCAAAGAGCTCGTCGTGGGCAACATCGTCAGGCGCGTGCTGGGTCTGATTAGGGACGAGGCAGCAGAAGACCGGAACGAAGATGCCAGCGAGACGGCCACAGAGGCGGGAGCGACCCCGACGACAGCAGTACCAGACCCTTCGAAGCTGGAGCACCAGTGGCCTCCCTCCACCTACACGAAGCAGGATGCTGGTGCGGACTACATCTCGAGCGGCCCGAGACCGGTCCGGCCCGGCGCCCTGACATCCACAAGCTCCTTCCACGTGTCCAAGTCGCTATTCTCCCTTCTCGAGGCGTCCCCCCCTGCGGATGCGACCTCGATGATGGCGGGGTCGCCGTTCTTCAAGGATTCTGGTGCCTCGACTCCGCTCCGAGGCCAGTCCACCAGAGTTCACGCACTGAGATCTGAGGTCATCGAGGGTATCGAAGAGCTCAAGGACGAGATCAGCCAAGTGGACGACCAGATCGCCGCAGCGGCCGATGTCCAGATCCACCCCGGCGACTACGTGCTCGTCCACCAGCCTTCGGCTACCGTCCAAAAGTTCATCCTGCGCGCGGCCACGAGAAGAAGGTTTACCGTCTTCATTGTTGCTGAGCCCACACGCGCCGCTAGCGAGGCTCCTTACGCTTCGTTCCGAAAGAAGCTTACCGCGGCAGGTATCAGCTCGATCAGCATTCTCAACAGCGGCGTGATGGCATACATGCCACGCATCAACAAGGTCATCCTGGGCGCAAGAGCCGTCCTGGCGAACGGAGGCATCCTTGCGGACGCGGGTGCGGGTGTCATCGCGCGTGCGGCCAAGGAACAGGGCAACCCGGTGATCATCCTCAGCGGTGTCTACAAGCTCTGCCCCGAGAGCCACTTTGACGAGGAGAACCTCGTGGGATGGGGCAGCTCCATGAGCCATGTCAGCTTCGCAGACGGAGCCCTCGTCAACGGAGTCGACGTTCGGAGTGCCGTCAGCGAGTTCGTGCCTTCAGAACTGCTCGACACATACATCACGAACCTGTAAGTTGATGGTGGGTGTATTGATACGAGAACCAAAGCTAACCCAGCTGTCGCAGCGGCGCACACTCCCGCAATCACCTGTCAACAATCATTGCAGACCACTACAAGCCCGAAGACGTCGACTTCCACCTCTGGAGCACAGAGGCTGACCGATGATGTCGACATGTGGTGGTCGCAAGAAACGCCTCGCAATAAACCCTGCCTGGGGACGCGACGGCGGCGTCCGCGGCCCTGGCAGTGATTCGTGGCCCTAGGACGAAAGCGAAAAAGGTTTTGGGACCTGACCAACGGGCATCGCCAGGCGGCAGCATGCATAGCCTGGCACTGTATAGTTCGCTAACCTGGTTGTATGGTCGTACCATGGGAAAAGCTGCGGCCGTTCTTAGGCTAGTGCCGGTCCGTTCGGCAGCACGGCGTCAAGTTGGAATGTTTTACCGCAGTGACTTTAAAAGGGTTCGGCGTTCCGGCGGCGTGGGAAAGGGACCCATCGGCGGGGAGGGGCATTGGGGCCTTCGGACGGGGGGCTTAGAGCTTTTGGGATGGCATGGCCACGGTGGGCTTGGCGGCTCAGTTCACAGTACCTACACTGTTGCACCGTTGAACTTGTTGGAGGTGCGCTGCTGCCTCCGAGGAGGCCGCGTCAGCAGCAGATGCAGCGAGGCTTCTCGAAATGTGGCCTCCAGGGTGCAACTGCAAGGTGGGCTCCTGGAGGCTGGTACCTAGTGAATCTGCACTAGGCTACTGCCGCACCGTAAGGCAAAAACAATGTTTGGGCGTTGACATTGGAATTGGATTCATTTGGGGCTTTTTCTGCAGACTGCCGGTATTAGTGTATACGCGTGGCCGTCGCTGTCACTGTCCCCCGACTTGCCTTTTCTGCCTGGCGAGCGCAGGGGTGTCCCCTTGAGCTTGGCAAGCTTTGATGCTTATCTCTACCTTGCCTGGCATGGGCTCGGCCGCGCCGCCTGGGCTCCCGAGGGGGGCGGGGTGGTGGCCCCCTCTATTTTGTCGGTGACCACTGACGAGACCGTGGTTCGACGGTAGAGAGAGAGACTCGGACGTCGTAAGGCTACGCGAACGGATACAAATGTGCCTGGGCGCAGCTTTTTCTCTAGAGTTTAGCGGAACGACATGGGGGTGGGATACCTACATGGGACAGAACCTGTGAGAGTGATTGGAAGGTACGGAAGTATTGAGTCAAAACGGAGTTTACCTTAGCTTCTTAGCCCAGCCCAAAAGCCCAGCCGAGCTCTCCAAAAAAATGCCATATGATCCCACAGCCTGCGCCTGCCTGGCTGCGTGCCGGCTTGCCGACGATTTTTCTTGATCATTTCTTGTCCTTTCCTGTGAACTCATTCTCCCCCTCTCTCCAATTATTCTCCGAGAAAGAAGAACCACAAGACAGTCAGTCCTGCACACCGACGAAAAACAAAAACCACGAACTATTACTCTGCGGGCCGCAAACCCTCAGCAGCTCCATCCACCACCACCACCTTGGTCTTACCTTCGATACGATACTGACACGACTCGAGTTCAAGCGACCGACTCTTACCAGCACATACACGCAAACACACACCTTTTGAATGGCCATGCGACAACCAGACATAGACGACGTGCCGCCGCCGCCGTACTCCGAGACGGACATCTACTCCAGCTCCGGCCGCACCGAAAACAACAACAACAGCAACAACTCAACCTCGCCTTACACCCCGTCCGGCACCGAGGATGCCGCCTCTCGCGTCTCATCCCACGCCTCGTCCCGCAGCGAGGTCATCTACACCCCGCCGCTGACGCCCCGCACCAGCGGCGCCGGCGCCGCCGGTCCTCAGCTCCAAAGGCCGCACCACCGCCACGACTCGCTCTCCAACACGAGCCTCCCGCGAAGCCAGCAGTCCGCGGCACAATCCGAGTTTGCCGTAGCGTATTTCGACTCGCGGCCGCCGCCGGCTCTTTCCCCGCGGGAGCAGCTCGTCCACACCATCACGGTGAGGGCGTCGACGACCCCGGACGACGTCCCGTACGCCCCGACTTGGGCCGCCCGCGACGTCACGCAGCAGGACTGGGCCACGTTCGTCAACCTGCTCATCCCCCACCATGCCGCGGCCCGCAACGAGGCCGTCATCAACCGCAAGCTCCAGGCCGAGGAGGAGGCGTTAGCAGCGGCGGCGGCGGCATCCGGCACCGCTAGCACCAGTGGCCGGAGCACCAACAGCAGCAGCCATGCTTCAGCCCAGCTGGACCAAATCCGTGCCGACCCGGAAACTGACCCCAGCGCAGCGGCGGGCGTGAGGCGGGAGGACGCGGAGGCCGTCGTGGCACAGTGGAACGAGGGCTTCTTCCGCCCGCGCGGCATGGTCGTCAGGCTGAGCCCGGTGGTGGAGGAACTGCGCATGCCGGGCGCCTGGGACCAGTCCTTTGACCGCGTCGCCGATAGCAGCCCTGCCTCAGCCGGGCCTGCGCCCATGCCCTTCCCGCCGATGCAGCCCCCTCCCCACGGCCCCCCGGGGCTGCACCCTCAATCTGCGCCGCCTTCAGCGTCCAGGAGCTGGAACTTCGCGGGCATCAGGCTCAGCGAGGACGGCATATCCATCGGCGACCGCTTCGTAGCGGACATGAACGGCATCAGGATGGGCAGCTTCGTCGCCGACGAGAGGGGCATCAGGTTCGGAGGCAGCAGCGGCAGCAGCAACGCCACACCGCGCGGGCAGCCGCAGTATGGCCAGCCGTGGCACCCGGGCCCGAGGCCGATGTACGGACCTCCTCCGCCCCCGGGACCATTCCCACCCGTACCCCATATCCCGGCCGTGCCACCCCCGGGGCCGCCTCCAGATCACCCCCTCTTCCCCGGTACTCACGGCCGCGGTCGCGGCCACGGCAGGCACACCTCCGGCCGGCGCTCCGCCTCCTCCTCATCAGAGTCCTCCGAGGAGTCGAGCTCGTCCGACGACTCGACCTCCTCCATCGGCTCCCTGCCGGACTACGACGACCTCTACCCCGCGCAGCTGCCGCTGTACAAGCAGCGGGTGGTGGACTGGCTCTCGCGCCCGGACGAGCCCGTCACGAGGGCCGACGTCTCGCAGCTGCGCTCCGACATACGCTCCGCGCGGTCTGCGGCGCGGGAGCAGGCGCGGAACCCGGATGCTGCTGCTGCTGCTGGCACTCCTGCCCTGGACGAGAAGGCGCTGAAGGCGGAGATCAAGGCGCTGACGCAGGAGTGGCGCAAGCTCAAGCGGCAGCAGCGCTCGCTGCGAAGAGAGAAGCGGCGGGAGCGGAGGGCGAAGAGGCGCGAGGAGAAGAGGGAGCGGAGAGAGCAGAAGAGGGAGAGCAGAAGGGAGCGGAGGGCGAGCCGGAGGGAGGGCGGCGGACGGGGGAGGGGAGGAGGACAGGGGCCGGTTGTATGGGGTGCGCCGCCGCCGTTTCCGCCGCCCGGCGTGCACGGCCCCGCGCCGCCTGTGATGCCCATCCCGGCGGTGCCCATTATAAGCACGCCGCCGGTGCCGCCGAATGTGAACGTCCACGCACAAGGCAGCTTCCCCTGGGGCGGCGGCGGCCCGGGCAGAGGAGGCTTCGGGCCGGGAGGGTTCCCCGGGGGAGGTCCACCATGGGGCGGAGGCTTCGGTCGAGGTTGGGGAGGAGGTAGTCCCGGGGCCGGCCGCGGCGAACGGACACCAAGCGACCCCCTCGGCGGGGCCTTCCCCGGCTCCTGGCCGGCGCCTGCAGCCGAGAGAAGCGCAGAGCCGTCCTCGCCCGCGGTCCCACCCTCCTCACAGTCCCTCTTCCGCGCCGTCGAGGAGATGGAGCGCGACCTGGCGCAGAAGGTGGAGGAGCTGGACAAGGTGTGCTACGAGCAGAGGGAAGAGGAGCTCCAGAACTCGTCGGGCCGCGGGCGGTGCGGCGGCGGGCGTCCCCGCGGCCGGGGGTGGGGATGGGGTAGAGGGAGTGGTTCGCGGAGCGACCAGGCGGCGCAGCGGTTAGAAGAAGAGATCGACGCGATATCGCGCAACGTGGACAAGCTGAAGGTCGAGGCGGACGCCGAGTTCGCGAGGGAGCTGGCGGCGCAGGATAGGAAGGCCAGCGGCGTGTGGTAGAACACAGAATACATGAGCAGGGACGAAATCCGAGGGTTTGGGATAATGTCTTCTAATGTTGATGTACAACTGAGAGAAAACTTTTTTCTTCCGCTGCAAGCCTTTTTGTCTCTACTCTTCGCTTCTTTTTTGGGGGGTTCACCGTGCGTGCTATGATGTGTTGTATCCTGTCGTAATCGTCTTAAAAAAACCCGCTGCATCAGCACCAGGACGCTTTTTCACTCCTCGTCTGCTCCTCCGGTCTCATTCGCGACATCCTCTTTCGCTACTTCTGCTCGAGTTCTTTTTAAGGTCTTTTCGGCCCGGTGCTTGACGATGAGAGCCTGCAAAAAGTGGCGCTGCTCCTCACGGAGCTCCTCCTCGCGCACCTTCTTGGGATCAGGCACGAGCAGCTCCCAGTCTCCCGAGTTATGCATCATCCAGTCGTGCTCCGACAGCAGAGAAGGGACGTCTTCCGGGTCGCGCAGGCCCCAGCCGCCGCTCTTCGGCTTCGGCGGAGAAGAGGACCCTACCTAGTTCTTGCTGGTCTCGTTCTTCTCGACCAGCTCGCCGACGCCGAGGCCGCGGCCGATCTTAACCTTGACCTTCTTCTCCTTGGGGTCGTGGCCGACGTCGCCGACGGCGTCGCCCTCGTCCTGGGCCTCCTCCTCGCGGTCTCGCTCGTCCTGGATCTGCTCGCGGATGTAGCTGAGGTCGAGCTTCATGCAGTAGGCGTCCTCGCCGTCGGCGTAGTACTTGCTCTCGACCTTTTCGTTCTTGAAGCCCAGGGTGTCGCGGTAGAGGTGGATGGCGGCCTGGTTGGAGACGCGGACGTGGAGGGAGACGTACTGGGCGCCAAAGGTTTCGACCATGGCGAGTTCTGAGGTGGGGGAAGGTATTAGCGGATGGACGGTGGAAAGCTGCTGGGATGGAGCATTTCCGCTCGGGGGAGAGACATACGACTTTGACGCATCAGCTTCTCGGCAATGCCCAACCGGCGGTGGGTGCGCATGACGCTCAAGCTGGTGATGTGGCCGTGGGCGACGCCGTCGGTGGGCTCCTCCTCCATCTTTGCCAGGACGTAGCCGACGATCTTGGGGTAGTCGTAGGGGGTGCGCTTGGGGCGCGAGACGTCGACGGCGACATAGCTGAGCTGCGGCCACGAGAGCGCGTGGTAGAGGTAGTACTTGAGGAAGTAGTTCTCGGGCAGGTTCTCGAGGTTGGCGTGCTGTATGAGGGGGAGATCGGAGGGCTTGAGCAGGCGGATATCCATGGTGGGCTGCTTTTTTTTACCTGAGTGTCTGGGAGTCGGAGGTTGGCGCGGCGGCAGGGTTGACTCTCTGGTGATGCGATAGTCCCTTGGGGGTATCGTGTGGTTCCCGGTGCGTATATGGGTATGGGTAGCTGGGCACAAGGCTGATCGGAGGGGCGTGTGGTGTGGATTGGGAATCTTCGGTGAGAGGGAGGGGAGGTGAACTTTTAGAAAGACCCTTGTCAAGGTTGTCGTTGGCTGTCGCCGACCCCACCAACGCCGCACGAGGCTCCGAGTGTCGCTCGAACCTGCCCCGCCACGCATTGGAAAGCTCACCGTGGCCACCTGCAGTTTTCCATAGGCAGGTCCTCTTCACCGTCCAACTGCCCTGGGGAGCCCTGCGCTTCAGCTGAATGCATTGCTTGCATCAATCACGATATCGGCCCGTTTCACTTGTAGGCCTTCTATGGTGCTTTGCCAAATAGGTCCAAAACTTATGGCTTATGCCTTCGGTGTGTTTTGTTCCGGTAGCTTTTGGCGCTCTTGGGGCACTTCGGGGAGCTGGAGTAATAGCTATGCGATGTTAAAGCTATGGACGGATATCGGGACATGGCAATTGTCGAGGCAGTCAAAGCTTGGGACACTTGACATTAAACCCCAGGCACTCGCCATTGGAAATATCCAAATGATTCAGAAGCAAGTAAATCATGAAGTCGTCTACATCAACTTTCGAACCGCAGCTTCAATCATTATTGCCCTCCAAGTCATAGCTTAGATTCACGAAATCTAATCTTCGTATCCGAAAAAGCTCAACCGAATGTCTCACACGAAATCTCTTCCGCGCAAACCACACTCTTAGCTTCCTAGCGTCCACCCCGGCGGCAACGGTCTGGAAGCCTCCTTCAGCGCATCAGACTCAGGCCCTGCCACAGGATTGGCGCGGGAGGAGGATGACGTGGGGGTGTCCATCTCAGCGCCGTTCGGAGGTTCCACCGTCCGCGGGGCAAGCTCCAGCAACCTCCCCGGCCAAAAAGCGTCAGGGCAGTTAGTGGTTGTGGCGGGGTAGCTCTGCCCCCTGGTTTTGGTGCTCTGCGACCCTGAAGGCTCGTCTCGAGGGATCTGGATCTCTCCTGCTGCCACGAGGACGCGTTCCATTGGCGGTTGATCGCCTACAGCAAAACAGTCTCCGTTGGGTCACGAGAGCTGCTTGCGTTTCCGGTTTAGGATATCGTTCCCTAGGGTTTCCAATTCTCCGTCGGGTCCTGCTCTATAATTCCTGTCCCTCTGCCTACCTGGTGGTCCACATTCCCTCCTCTCCCCCCTTCTCTCTCGTCTTGTGCTGCCCAACTGTCACCGTCTCCTCGGTCTTTCTTCTCGCTATATTGCAACCATACAAAGCCTTCTCCAGGCAAAACTATTGATTCCTGAACAAATTCAGTCAAATACTTACAAAAACTCACAATGGCTCGCTCTCTGGAAGGCAAGCTCGGCATCGTGACCGGCGGCTCCCGGGGTAAGACCGGCCCCCAGAAACCCTCTTTGAATCCCGACTAACACGCCCCGACAGGCATTGGCGTCGCCATCGCCGAGAACCTCGCCTCCAAGGGCTGCAACCTCGTCCTGGGCTACACCTCCGCATCCTCCAAGGGCCCGGCCGACCGGCTCGCCGCCGAGCTCCAGTCCAAGCACCACATCCAGGTCCTCTCCGTCCAGGCCGACATGGGCAGCACCGACGGCCCGCGCTCCCTCGTCGAGACGGCCAAGTCCCACTTCCAAAAGGACGGCAGATTCCAGGTCGACGTCCTCATCAACAACGCCGGCGTCGCCCACAACAACCTCCTCCCGGACATCACCCTCGACCAGTTCGACCTCTCCTACCGCGTCAACGTCCGCGGCCCCTTGCTCCTCGTCCAGGCCCTCCAGCCCTACCTCCCGCAGGACCGCAGCGGCCGCATCGTCAACATGTCCTCCGTCTCCTCCTCCACCGGCTTCCCCGAGCAGAGCGTCTACGGCGGCACCAAGGCCGCCCTCGAGGCCATGACCCGCACGTGGGCCCGCGAGCTCAGCGAGAACGCCACCGTCAACGCCGTCAACCCGGGCCCCGTGCTGACCGAGATGTACGCCGGCAACACCCCGGAGTTCAAGCGCTTCATCAAGGGCTTCATCGAGCACGCCCCGCTGATGCGCGCCCGCAAGGGCGTCGACTCGGACGAGCTCGTCGCCGAGGCCGAGGAGGCCGGCGGCCGCCCCGCCTACGTCGGCGAGATCGCCGGCATCGTGGGCATGCTCGTCTCCGAGGAGGCGGGGTGGTGCACCGGCCAGGTCGTGTGCGCCAACGGCGGCATGCTGTTCGGCATGCAGTAGACGGTCTTTGATGAGCAACGATTGATGGTGCCCTTTTTCTTTTTATTTGATGTTCATGAATAGATTTAGACTAGATTCCCCAATTCACTTGAATCAGACAAATTCGTCCCTAATATTTGTCCGATTGACCTCGACGAGTTTACTTTGAATCCTTCGTTGAAGCCGAGTTTCACAGTGAGAGTTCAGAAGCTCACTAAGAAAAAAAAGTCGCTGAGTCAAAGTCCTAAATTTGCCCCGCCACCATTTCAAATCACCCCTCCATCAACTTCATACAGCATTTGGCCTCAGCACGACGTAAAGCAAATAAGAAGAACTGCGAATTCAGAAATCACGCCAGAAAAGCCGTCATTTCTCTCTCTACTGTTAGAAAAGTTAATACGAACTATTCAGACAATGGCCTCGGACCCTTTCGACGACATCCTCAACCTGGAGGAGCAGTTCTTCGCCGAGGGCTTCAAGCAGGGCACCGAGGACGGCATCCTCGCCGGCAAGATCGAGGGCCGCTCCGTCGGCCTCGCCAAGGGCTACGAGAAGTTCCTCGAGAGCGGGAGGATACACGGCCGGTCCGTCGTCTGGGCCAACAGGCTCTCCCTGCCCCAAAAGACCGGCGCCACCGCCGCCGCTTCCTCGTCATCAGCGAACCGGCAGCAGCAACAGCCGACGGAAAAGTGCTCGCTGCCGCCGCTGCCCCCCAACGCCAGGCTCGAGAAGAACGTCACCGCGGCGTTTGCCCTGGTCGAGCCGGACACGCTGTCGACGGAGAACAGCGACGACGCGGTCAACGACTTTGACGACCGGTTCAAGAGGGCGCAGGGCAAGGTCAAGATCATCGAGAGGATGACGGGCGAGGGATCGACTAGCAAGGAGCCGGCCGAGGCTTCGAAGGCTGCGGAGGTGAAGGAGGCTTGATTTTCTTTTTCGTTCTGGTCTTGGTCGAGGATGCATGGCTTTCTACACGAATAGGTGGCGAACGGGTGCCGAGATACCCCCATTAGACAGCATGAGAAAGGACAAGGAGCTGGAAGATTTGAGAGCATTGGCGGAAAAACATTTAAATGGAATCTAGTGTCCTCATATTTACAACTGCCCCTCTCATACAGAAACCTCGAAATCTTCACACGTTTTTGCTCATGCGAACGTCCTGCAGGGGTAGCTAGAAATATCACGCATGTCAGCACTGTCTCTATCGCCACAACAAGTACATATACAGAAGAATGAAAAACTCACCCCTCGCCATAGGACTGGTCCTTGTTGACCTTGTACTTGTGCACGTCCCAGCTCCCGCTCTTGAGGTCCTGGCCGCTGGGCGTGGGCGGGAGGCCGTTGGTGAAGAGCTGCTCCTTGCCGGCCTCGACGGCGCCCTCGGCGGCGTTCTTCTCGAGGTACGCCGCGATTCCCGTCGTGTTGGCCTCCTCCTTGGCCGCGACGAGCTGCTTCTCGCCGGCCTCGCCGATGAGCTCGACGCGGGGCTTAGCGGCAGAGCCGACGGCCAGCAGGCCGACGACGTCGGCCTGGTTGACGACGCTCAGGGCCGGGTAGTTGCGGCGGGCGTCGCGCTTCCAGTACGGGTTGTCGGCGATGTCGCCCGCGGGCATGGTGACGGGGTCGTCGTAGGTCATGGGGTCCAGGGCGCCCGGGGCCGGGTTGCGGAAGGTCGGGTTCAAGGGCACGCCCGAGGAGCGGTTGGGGTCGATGGCGAGCGTGCGGCGGATGCGCTCCCAGACGCCGGTGGACTGGAGGGTGTGTTTCTATGGAGAAGCATCCAGGGTTAGCTACAGAGGCCAATTGGCGGCGGTAGACAGTTGAGTCGTCCGTCGGAGAAGAGTTCATGGACGGCAATCGTTTGCTTTCGGGTGAACGCCAATTGAGGGCGCCGGGGTTGTCTTACCTTGGAGATCTCCACAAGACCGCCAGCGGCGGCTTCCGCGACTTTCGCAACCGTCTTGGAGGCCATCTTTGGCGACGTCGTGGGTTGAGGGATGGGAGGATCTGGGGTCGGTGATGTCGATACAGCTTCCCAACGTTGTGATGAGCGATCCAGCACCCGAGTCGAAAGCGTGCTCCAGGTTTCTGGCCGGGACCCACTATTTCCGATGTTTAGCCGGGAGAGGTAGTCAAATAGCCGCGCTTCAATTTATAACCCAGTTGCAGAAGTACCCACTTCAACCAACTCTCTCGCAATCGTGAACTGCGACGCTGGAATTCCCGGGGTTCATTCGCTGTGTTCATTGCTGGGCAAGTTGGCGTCTGGCGTTCGTAGGAGGCAACATGCGACTATGGATTGTCGCTGAGACGCGAGAGAGAGATTCGTGGTTTGAACGGCACAAGACCAACGCCAGCGATCAATTCCAGACTACCTACGGAAAAAAAGAAAAAGAAAATTGTCCCATATTCCTCCCGCCAGCTCTTCCCTCTGAATTGTCCCCGGCATAGAACTATACTTACATCGCAGCAATACACAATTACTCGTCCTTCTTCTCATCCTTTTCGTCCGCCTCTTCGGCGGCGGCCTCTTTCTCATCGGCCTTGGCCTCGCCGTTGGCCGGCTCCTTCTCCTCCTTCGCATCAGCAGCAGCGGGCTCGGCGTCGGCGCCGCTCTCCTCGACAAGGGCCTGGACGGCCTCGACGGTGCCGGCCGGGCTGCCGGGCTCGGCGATGAGGACCTTGCCGGCCTTGTCGACGACGAAGACGCCGCGCTGGGTGCTCTTGGGCGCCTTCTTCAGACCAATGGCCGAGATCAGAGTGGCCTTGGGGTCGCAGAGCAGGGGGTAGGGCAGCTTCTGCTTCGTCTTGAAAGTGGTGTTGGCCTTGGGCGAGTCCATCGACAGGCCGTAGATGTCGAGGCCCGTCTTGGTCAGCGGCTCGTACTCGTCTCGGAAGAGGCAAGCTTGCTTGGTGCCTGCGTGTCGCGCGCGCGAAGGTCAGCATGCGATGGGGGCATTACCAATCACATGTAGATGCGGACGAGATACTCACATCCCGGGGTCGAGGCCTTGGGGTAGGTGAAGAGCACGACGCCAGCCTTGCTCTTGGCGACGAGCTCCTTCAGCGTCGTCTTCTCGCCGTCGTTGGTCTCGATCTCGCCGCCGAAGCCGTCGAGGTCGATGGTCTCGCCCTTGGTGGCCTTGCCGGAGCCATTGGCGGCGGGCTTCTCAACGGGCTTCTCGACGGGCTCCTCGGCAGCGGGCTCCTCGGCGACAGGCTTCGCGGCGGCCTTCGCGGGCTTAGACTTGACGGCCTCCTTGACCTTCGCGGCAGCCTTCGCAACCTTGGCCGAGGCCTTCTTGGGGGCCGGAGCCGGAGCAGGCTCGGGCGCTTTGCGCTTGCGCAGCTCGACGGGCATGGCGACTGTTCCGAGGTGTGTAAGAGCCTGATATGGGATGCTCTCCAAGGTTCACAAGGGGGCTAAGGGGTCGCAAAAGATGTGCGATTTGGGCGACGGGGGAGCGCTGATGATGCGACCGCGACACGATGAGCGGAATATGGTCGAAATTGCAGCAGACGGGAGGGGTTTGCGGGAGTCGAGGGGAGCAGAGAGGTAAACAGGAGGTTCAAGAGGTCGGTCTTCAGATGAGCCAATCACAGGCGGCCCCGGCCAGAGCTTCAGCCGGGACCAGGGGGCTGATGCGATGCAGATGCACCGCGGCGCCGCATCTTGCGCGCGGTGCGGTGCGCTGCGGGCACTACCTACCCAAGCTCGGACTCGTAAGTCGTACCTACCTACCTGCTTGGAGATACAAGAAGGGTGGGTAGGTATTAGTATCTCGAGGCTAGGTACCGCGTCTACGCTGTCGAAGTACCTGAGTACCTGTCTACCTTGAAGGCGGACGGTATTATTAAGCTCGCTGAGGTGAGGTTTAGTGCCGGTTGCTGAGGTTGCTCCGGCTCGGAATCTGCGTGTCTAACCCCGACCTGACCTGCCACCTGCTCAACGTTTCCACCGCGACCAGCATATGTTACCACTGCCAGCACCAGGGCAAGGGCAAGGGAACGGCAGAGCTTGATGGTCAGGTGGGCGGGCTGTGCTTTCGGCTGTTTCTCTGCCGCCGACCCTCATCTCTCTCTCTCAACGCCCTCGCAGTTCTCCTATCCGCCCCCGAGCCCTAGGTACTGATACCTATTACCGAACTACCTACGGTAAGCTTTACCACCGCAGCCCGTGCGTTCCTCGACCCCGATCTGGTACCTACCTAGCTTGGTACCCTACCATGTTCGCAGGTGCGGTTGGCGCACGTTCTGGCGGCGCTGCCGGGCATGTGTGGGGGAGGATGGCTGGGCTAGACCTCTTCCCTAGCAGGGAAGAGCCATCACGGTCGTTTCTTTCCTGTGCCGCCATTCTTTTCACTGATATGATGGGTATGAGGCGGCGTCGACATCTGCTATGTGTCCTCTGCATGTGCATACCTTTCTTATTTACAACCAACCAATACCGAGCTTCTAACCCCAGGTTATCTTTACTTGTCAGCCCCCTTTCCGCTGGCTTCCCGCTTGAGGCCCACTGTGCGTTCAGGAGTCATGACTCTCCAGCTGGGGGACCACTCCAACCCCGATTTTGCCATGTCGTGCTCTTTTACAACTTCGGCAACGAGTACCGAGACCTCTAGGGAATGGCACTGTTCAATGAAAACTGGGCTTCTCCGAAATCGCTGCAACATGTCTTCGGGCGGCTGGACAAGACGATCAGTAACCAGCTGCCATCTTATACTCGCCAGCGGACTCTTGGTCCTACCAAGCATCTACTGGGGACGAGCAAACTGCGGCGAGCGAAGCTGCTGCAACTCGAACTCAATTGTCCAGTCCAGCTACAGTTGTGTTGTGGAACGGGGTGCAATCTGCCCCGAGCTCGCAAGCCCAGAGATGAAGAAAGCTCAATCTTGCAGAGACAGGACTCGGGTCGTTCGCTAAAGACCTCTGGAGTCTTCTTTCTAGCAGATGGATGTGCCACCATTCCTGAAATACGGCCGATGCAGTTGAGCCTATTAACTTTACTCGCACGTCAAGACGAGTCGAACTCCCTTCGGCCCAATATAACAGGGTCCGTTTATCCCCTTGACTAGACCATTGGAACCCTAACGGCGATACCGGATACGTTCTGGGATCCCCTGCACAGCGTAATCCGCGACAGCAAGGGCGGCCGGCACGCCGCGCGGTTCCTTCGTTCCCTTCTCACTTTGGAAGAGAGAAAACAGCATGTTGCGACCTTCGTCCTCGTGCCCGTAGAGCCGCAGCAACACAAGCAAAAGGGGATAGAGCTCCAGTGACGCGCCGGCGATGCCATGGGGACTCCTCCAGCGTATTTGAAAACGAAGGGAGCAAACCTCGCCTTCGCCATGTGATCTCGCTCCCAGGTGGGATTGATCGAGCCAATGGAGCAGCCCGAATCACGTCTCATGCCCGCCGGAGAGATGACGAAAAGAGTCGCTGGTCTCTTGAGCGCGTGGGAGTGGAGTTCGCACGCGACATGCTAGCCCCTGCGCAATATAGATCTGAGCAACTTCGAACCTGTCAGCAATTACAAGAAGGCAAGATGGCCGAGCGGTCTAAGGCGCTAGCTTCAGGAAACTGAATATGCTAGTCAAGTAATTGGCGTGGGTTCGAATCCCACTCTTGTCATAATCTTTTGCCTTCAAGGATAATTAATGATATACTTTTGATGTTTTGGTGTTCTGCTGTTGTGCTATCTATCGCTCTGTTAGGTGCTGGCAGAGTCGGGATGAATGGGTTATGCTTTTTCAACGTTGGGGTAGATAGTCTTAAAGGCTTACTGAGTGGACGGTGCCAGTGTTGCATTGTCTATCTGAGAGCTGTCGAATGGCTTATGTGGGGTCCTCAAGGCATACAATGGCAGGTTCTTTGGCTCTTTGACATGATGAATTGAGTGAGGTTTGTTTGGTTTGCAGTCAAGAATCTCGCTTTGCAGCAGGACTTCGTCACAGTTGAAACCCGCCTTGAGCCAAGTAAGGAGTTTGCTCCCCTGGGCACTTGATGTATAGATATTGCACTTCAAAGTTTGTTTTCTTACACATGTAGCAGCAGCAGCCACCATGTGTCACAGCACCACAGTTTGAATGGAGTAGCTATCATAGAACGGTGTCTCTTTGCAGCACTAAAGACTATTGTAGGCCTCCGCGTAAGTGAATGCTAGTGAGCCGACAACCAAACCACAACATCCTAAAACAGGACCCTTCTCTCAAGACAAGCTCTCCAACCAAACCCTCACCCGCCTTCAGAGTCCAAAACAGTAAACGTGCTATAATCGAACGAGTGCCATTTCCCAAGTCTCGAAATGCCCATTACTTGGCTGTGCCTTCCTTCCCTCAACCTCCATCGCAAATGCAACCTGCCTCGAGAAGCGAAATGCCCCACTACATGCATGCATCAAATCCGCACAGTCCAACCGACGGCAATCAGCCCATTCTCACTTACATCCTTTCCCTCTCAAACCTCCCAAAACACACCGAAAAAACAGCGGGAGAATGAAGTAAGAGAGACAAGATGCGCAAAGGAAACCTGACGCCAAAGGTGAGCTCACTTACCCGTCCAGACTAGTAATCCGAGTTCCGAATCTGCTCATGATCCGACCTAACCAACGATCTCAGACTATAACCGCCCCCTTGGCGGCCTTCACCATGGCTTGCCTCCTCTTCGCGTGAGTGCCTTCCTCGAAGACGTCTTTCGGGTTTTCTCCCACCAACCTTTCAGGACTTTCGACCCTCGGGCGACGAGGGTTTTGGGCTGTGGCATGTCTTCGCAGTTAGGATCGTGCTGACATCAAACAGGTACACCCGCTCCTCGATCCGCTCCGCTCGGGACCAAGCCGTAAGTCTCTAAGCCCACCCCTTCCTCCTGCCTCACGTTGCAAACCTGCCGTACGCGGAAACCCAAGAAACTAACCACCTCGGTCGTGAAGAGGTACGGCCAAGGCGACCCCGCGGCGCAGGGCCACATCAACAGCAGCAGCAAACCCTCGCCGCCAAGCTCGAGCTCTTCCTCTTAAAAGATCCCTCACTCTGTCGCCGTCACGGGGTGACTATGGCCATGGCAGAGTGGAACGAACGGAGACGGGGGTGATGGAAAAGATCGAGCTGGAAATATGCCGATCTAATTCTTCAAAGGCCTTCATCACGGCCTGTACTACTATTAAGCCCTCATCCTCACCGACACCAATGCAGACAGCCACGATAGGGTGTGCGTGTCACTAGATACCAAAATCGAAGGAAAACCGAGTCTACCAGATATATTTCAACTGAAGGCTCCATCTGACCCACCCCCACCTAGGTTCTGCCGCCCGTCCTTAAACGTTACGCTACTATGTAAAGAACAAGTTGCCGCCCAGAAATACAGCCCTTTTGTGCCATGCTCCGTTGGCTAAACCGTAGAAAACATCGTTCGAGAACGATGTAAGAAACATATAAAAGCGCTCCTGGTTGTGGATGCTGATGAAAATGAGAGAGAGATGTGAGAGACCAGTTGGGAAGGGGGGGTCGTGGCTCCCCTTTGCCCCCCAGAAGAGGGCAAGCCGCATTTCGTTTCGCGCCATTTCGTGACCTGAATCGAGTTTGTCTATAATCCTGACGAACCAAAGTTAAGGGTATCTGGAAAAATCCCATCCCCCGTTTCCTAATTTTCAACAGCTCTTTTTCTTTCAGTCCTCTGTCTCTCCCTTGACTTGCTAAACCGCACATGATAATATCGATCAAAGTAGTCTTTTCGCTTCCTCTCTTTCCCTCAAGCTTCTTAGCAAAATATCGTCGTTCGTCTTTCGCTCGAGCGACCAGTTGATAAACATCGGCCAATAAAATCACGGCTCGGCCGGCTTGCCGTCCCTTCCCAGCTTCCTCCTGCCCTCGGACCTGGCGTGATTCAAGTGCTTCATGACAAACTCGTACGTCAACATCGTCACCGTCGCGGCCGGCACCGCTCGCATCATGTTAGTGCCCATGCCAGCGTAGAAGGCCCTCCACCCCTCCTCCTTGAGGATCGTGTGGAAGGTGCTGACCACGCCGCGATACTTTGGTGATATCGGCTGTTGCTTCTTCGCCTCGTCGCCCTTCATCGAAGGGGGGACCCTGATGCCCAGTCCCTCGAGGTACTCGACGCCCGCCACCGGCCTCCTCTGCGTCTGCAACCGCGTCCGGATGACCTCGTGCGGGTAGGTAGCGCTGCTCGCCATGATTTTCGACAATATCGAGGCGCAGAGCACCCCTACCCACTGAGACTCCTGCCCGTCGCCGTGCGTCGGCTCTCCCATGCCCTGGCCTGTGAACTTTGTCTTGAGGTACTCGTAAGCAGGGAACTGGACTGCTACGTGTGTGAGTCCCAGCAGGGCTGGCGTCAAGCCAGAGTAGAATGAAAGCACGCCCTCGGACGTGTACATCTTGCGCGCGGCGTCTACCGTCGACCGGTAGTGCCAGTGGCTGTGCAACGTCGGTCTCGATGTCGGCGTGTTAGACGACTTCGGGAACTGCGAGTAATGCTTGCCAGGGTCGTGTGCAACGCTCTGCGACATCAGACGGGTCTTGATAACCCAGATGGGATTCGTGACAATGGTGCTGCTGGCACCGGCCACGATGGACGACCAAAAGTTGATGAACACCGCGTTGTCTGTTGCCCGTGTTAGCCGAGTTCTCTCCTTGAAACCACCCCACTCTTCACTTGGGGTTCCCCCCCTCGAGACTTACCATGGCGCTGCTTCATCCAATCCTTGCTTTTGTTGTAAACGGTGAACCAAACGGCCCAGGTGGGCAGATAGCCCAACACTATCGGGCCGAGCCCCCTGTACATGCCGCGGATTCCTTCTTCCTTCCATATGACGCCGGCGGTGCCAAGCAGGCCGTTGTACAGCTTCGGGTGTCCGACATGCCTTCCCTTCGCGATGGGGTTGAAGCCGCCCTGGGCCTGCAGCTTGGTCTTGATGACGTCCAGAGGGCAGGTCACGACGCCCGAGGTGAATCCTCCCACGGCACCGGACAGGGCGTTGAACTGGGCGTCGGAGGCGCCGGCAGCCCACCTCTCGAATGCGGTGATTGCGTCGCTAGCGGGCATCGCAGCGGCGGCTTGCTCTATGGTGGCTACCGCGGCGGCGCGGGCCGGGGCTGGGTAGGCTCGCGAGCTGCTGTAGTTGGGATATGTTGAAGTCGGATACGGCCCATATTCTTCTTCGGCGGGGTGCGGCGCGCCTCTTTGAGGGTCGTGATGCTCGTCGTGAGACATCCCCTCTCACTGTTGAGCTCGGTCGGCGGTCAGTGGGGGCGGAGGTTTTCGGTGCTGGGTGAGATTGGGCCTTCTCTCGGAATTTGTTCGCTCGCCCGGGAAGCCGTGCAAAAGAGAAAATATTCGGGAGCTGGCCGGGCCTGTGTAAGTGGGTTTTTTCTTCGGTATTCGTTCCGAGATTCGTGGTATGTCGTTCGCGATGTTTGGGAACTCCGGCCCGTTTGCAAAGTTCGTGATGTATATCGTGTGGCTCTCGGGAGGGTATGTGTTGTAGTCGCTGGACCTTCCCAAGTGTCCCGGTATGCGGGGAACGCTCCCGCGCCGCCGTGACACTGAGCAACTAGCGGTTATCGCAGCCCATTGGCCTTGCGGGGGAGACGGGATCTTGCGCTAATAGTCGAAACCGGTAGGGCGACGAGCGCTCCCTAACATACGGGTTTGGGAAGTGAGGGGTGAGAGCGGAGGCGGGAGGGGAGGAAGGAGGAGTTGACGAGAGTTGGCGGTGGTGGTTGCAGACGGCAGGTAAAGGCAGTCGGGGAAGTTGGAGATTGAGATATTGCGAAAAAGCGCCGAGGTGGAGTGGGACGGAGCACGAGAGCAAAATGATGCGACCTGTCGGCTTTCGCTTTTGGCAGGAGGTCCTCCGGGTGCAGTAGGGTGGTTCAGCGCCCACAGTGGCCCAGTCAGTGGGTGACTAGCGCTCAGGGTGTCCTTGAGGTGGAGTGGGAGAGCGCAATCCAATCCAATGGGCTGGGTGCGAAGGAAGGAAAGAGGAGGAGGTTGCTGCAGGCTCCAGCGTCGTCGGAGCACTGTGGCCGCTGTTGAAGGGTCCTGTGCGATGACGCCGCCGTCCACCGAAAATTGCGATTGCAGCAATTACCAGCCAACCCTGTGCCCCTCCGGGTGTTCGCTTCAGACCCGGTGGCTGCCGATGCTCTTTCGCTTCTTGTTTGGATCAACGCCAGGTATGACGCAGCGTCAATAAGTTCGGAACAAGGAGCATTTCCACGTGAACAGAGGCTGTTCAATCCCCATTTCTCAGATAGTCGGAAATGATATAGCTGTGCCATACTCGTGTATTTTTTTCTTTCTCCCTAGGATAGGTACGGAAAACTGAAGAGTCAGCAACTAGAGGCTCTGAATCGCGACCGGAGAAAGTCCCAGAAAAAAAGTTTCAAGCTTCCAGGCCACAGATTGAGCTCCACCTCCGCCGGTTCTTCGCGGCTTTCTGAATACCACAGAACGCGGTAAACCTCGTCCACCCAGCAGGGTCTGCGGTGCTATCGCGGGCAGGGTTTCCCGTTGGTAGCTATCATTACCTGATGGGAGTCTCCAGGCCCAATCACCAATTCTGCTTTTTGCCCCGTCCCGTCTTTCGCATGTGGTCTGTGCAGAGAGATATGTTGGTGGGACACGGGCTCAGCACGCCTGTGGGCCCCTCATCATTTCGCACCGCCACGTTTACCGTCATGTTGGTCATCTGTGGCTCATTCTCTTTGTGGCTTGTCGGAATCGCCAGGACAGTCACATGACCTGCCGTCCCGATTCTTTGCGCCGCTCCGGGAAGCTCCACGATTTTCCCAGCGACTGTGCCATTCCTCAGGCGATCCGCAAAACCGCTCTCCGAGGCAATTGATATCGACAAACCACCCCGTCACCCCTCTCCACCAAACCCCCAGCAGCCCGCCGCAATGACCTCGCTCATTTCCAAGCAGCTCGCCGAGAGCATCCTCGCCCGCCCCTTCCTCAAGAGCATCGCCGTCCCCTTCGCCAACTGGTACGCCAACGCCGCCGGCCACCGCAAGCTCGGCTTGAGGTAAGCGCCTCTCCCAATTGGAACCCCTGCGACGACGGACGAACGAAGCCGATGGCTAATTTTTCCGACCCCAATTGCAGATTCGACGACCTCATCGAGGAGGAGACCGATATCGTCCAGAAGGCCCTCAAGCGCCTCTCCCCCAAGGAGTCCTACGACCGCGTCTTCCGCCTCCGCCGCGCCGTCCAGCTTTCCTACCAGCACAAGCTCCTGCCCAAGAACGAGTGGACCAAGCCCGAAGAGGTAAACCGGACACCCACGCGAGACGAAGCAGAGCGACGGAGGACTGACATGCAACAAACAGGACAAGCCCTACCTGACGCCCCTCATCGAGCAGATCCAGGCCGAGGAGGCCGAGAAGCTGGCCTTCGAGACCATGGAGGTCCAGAAGAAGCACCACTAAGTCCGCCCTGCTGCTGGAGCGGGATAGTGAAGGGAGAGAGAAGGGGGTTGAAGCGCGCACGCCTTGACGTTGTAGTATTAGGGAGGTGAATCGCCCGGCCGGGCGCGCGGAAGAAAAATACCAGCGTTTTAGACCTCGAGGGAGACGATTTAGAAGGCCGGGCGGTTCGTTGTACCTTATGTATAGACCTCGGGGGGTTTTATTATGTCTGTCAATTGGAACACCCTGCTACGTCCCCAGGTTTCCGCTTCTCAATTGAGGACTTGGTTCGAAATGCATCTTCATGACCCTCACCCCCGGCTCGGGCTCGCGGCGCTAGCTGACATTATGCGCCCTCTGACTGGTCGGAAATTCAAGACCCACAACCCGGGCAACAACACCGACCAGCTCTTGACCGCAGACATGGTTCACGATGCATCACGATATTATCTCAAGTACCACGTTTAACTTCAGGTACCATTTCTCGGGGACTAGGCGGAGAAATGCAGATGCAGCTTCGCCTCTTGGGTCCCGATCACAAAATTAAACGTCCCGCCTACCTCAAGTTGGCTGTCACGAGCATTGTCGGAATGAGTGGTTGTGCTCGCATCGTCCAACATGAGTGTGACAAGTACGGTGATTGCATGAGCCTGCAATGCAACCAGCCACCTTCCAATGCCCTTTACTGGGGTGCATGCTGAGTCCTACTTGCATGTTTGTGTGTGAGACTTGAATCTTAGGTATTTTTCGCCATTCGTGACCACCTGTAGTTCGTCGAGGTCCAATAAGAGGCACTTAGCAGTTGTAACATATCGTGAACTCCGTAGGTGACACTCGTGTAACCCACTGAAAGCCAATGGTCGTGATCTTGATTATACTTATTCGTTTATTTACTTTGTACGTGATCGAGCTGTTGGATGGGCTTGCGAATGTATCAACAAAGCTGTCCAGGCATGATGCTTCATGGCCTATGCATATATCAAGCAATATGTCGTGACTTGAGTATACTTTCTTCTGGGACTGTCTTCTAGTTATCGGAAGGACAAGTCAGCTCCCAGTCGCATCCATCTTCGGATGAACAGCCATGTTCGGGAGGTTCTGTCCAGGGGTTGCTCAACCTCATAACAAAAGTCAGGATGTCGTTGGCCCAAAACTAGTCGATATAGGAGCCAACGCACACTCATGGAAGCGACTACGGATTCGCATGGTTCTTCTTAGAAAGCGCCTAGTTGATGGACGCGCTACGATCGTTTTGGAGCCAGACACAGCGAGAACAAAGTCTGAAGATCGACATTTTGTTTTCTCTTCACTTTGCTCGGGAGTGCGTTTACCCCAGTGCTTCTCTGTATGCCCTTGGCTCACTGTATATGTCTTTTATGTCCACAAACAGAGACGCGGGAGCCCAGAACCTGACATGTTTGCTCGACGGCTGGCCGTTCGGTAATCTTATTTCAGAGACCTTGTAGAGTTGAGAGACTGAACAAGAGATATTTATAAATGCGACTAGCACCCTGCCACGACCTGAAAACACATCATGTTAATCTTATCCACGCAGGATTATAAAACCTCAAGACCTCTTACCCAGCCAAAAACCAACCAATAGTCGCCGTCCAGTCTTGGAAATGGGGAGAGCGTCTGAATATTCAAATGTGGCTCAATGTTACGGTCCCTCGCGCATGATATCGCAAACACAAAAGTTTTGATTTATTGGACTCGGAGATTTCATAAGTTCCTAGGCTGAGTCGACTACTTGAACCAGTTTCGACCTGGATGGATCATGGCCTACAATATTCTGCAGGCGTGAGGAAACCGTATCCAAGACCACCGTCTCTGACTTCCAAGGTCGCGCGTTCTAGACCCTGGCAGCCTGGTCCACATCGTTGTCACGGTTATGGCATGGCCATCTGGTTCATGGCCCCAGACCAACACCTTTGAGTAATGTACGCCGTGACCGAGCCATGAATCGTCCTCTTTGGTATACTTGGAATCGATGGCAACAGAACTAAACTAACGTACCCATGACCACGACGCAAAGGTAGTCAGGGACCACACATCATCCAAACGTCATAGCTTCCAGAGGACCAACTTCTGGGCGTCCAACTACACTTTGGAGGATACATATATTTGGGATCGAACACTCATCCTCGTCTGGATAGACCTCCACATCTACCTCTGAGATGGGAACTCTCCAAAGCAACACTGCATAACACGTACCTCGGATCACCATATAGCTATTAGTGGCGGAGACAAATCAAAATGTATAAATTACGCCTCTTTGAACTCCCGAGTTTCCTCATACCCTAGATATCACACTCATTCGTGGACAAAAAAACTTCACCAAGCAAGGCCTACCCCCCCTCCCCTCCCATTGCAATGCTACTTTCATCACCAGTCCAATGTCCGAGGCCGTATAAAAGAGGCGTCCCTCGTACTGCAATGGGGCGATACCTTTGCTTTCCCCTCCCTCACCCTCCTAATGCTAACATCTGATATAACCAAGTCTACTATTACAGCGAGACACCCTCTCAATGCGGTATGAATCGCCTGCGTGCTGTCCGACCAGAGCGCACTCTGCTTTCCATGTTCTGTTGGTTGTTTTTTTCTTTCCATTCGTCTCCGAGACCGCCGCGTCAAAAAAAAGTCCGTGTCAAGCCAAAGAGAGAGAGGGTTTGTTTTTGGTTGGATATATGGGCAGCAGAAAGTCGACCATCTGAGGGACCAAACAGCCAAGATATCTGACCGAGAGTTGGGCCTTCCGCTGGCCGTCCAAAGCCTAAACAAGCTTCTGGACCAGTATCGAAAGTGCTTCTTCCCGTGGAACGCTTCTAGGTACCATGTGTGTGTGTATCGTTACGTGGTCATACAGTGCCGTGTTCCGTAAGCCGCATGCTGCGGAATAGTCGGAAAAAATATGTCGTACAGTCGAAGAGAATAGACTAAAAACGCAATTTGAGGAGTGGGATATCATGCGTTTCCAGGCTTCTCATCGGTGTCGATATGCCAGACGACGTAATTGGGCAGGCCGACAACTCGGTAACCGGCGCGCTTGGCCATCTTGGCGAATCCTTCCGTCTCGGCCTGGTTCTCAAAGGCGTAGCAGGGGAAGTTGATTCCTGGGTCTGTTAGGTGATGATGACCGTATACCGGGATAATTGGACTTACCTGAGCGGTGAACATCACCCTTCACAAGAATGTTAACACCACCAATGCCGTCAAGGTCGAGCTCCTCATCCTTATTGTTACGCCAATCGCCCTCTCTGGCCATGTGCCTGCGACCGGTGTCGAACTCCTTGTAGCCTACAACCAGTGTTAGCAGCTGACATTGTTAGAGTTCAAAGATGTCCCTTACCTTCAGCAATGACGGTATCCGGGTCCAAAGAAGCTGCCAGCTTGCGGCCCTTGTCAGACTCAACCCAAGAGTTGTAGTCAAAGCGACCCTCAATATCACGGCCATCACGGTATCGGTGAAACCAGATGTCTAGCAAGTTTTGTCAGCCTCTGTTGAGCGCCAGCAGCATCTAAATGCACTTACTGGGCACAAGGATATCGGTGTCATGGGCAATGAAGTCCTCAAGAATCTTCTTGGGGCTGTCCACAATGTCAACGTCGCGCCAGTAGATCCAAGAGTGCTCGGGCTTCATGGCAGCGGACAGCAGGTAGTTGCGGGCGCGACCCATGGCCTTCCTTCGGGGACCCTGAGCCTTGTATGAGTGGCGCTCCTCAACGTTCTGGCTGAGCTCGAAGCCGAAGTCCTTCTCGACAACCATGGCGCTGTTGAATGGGATCTTGTCAGGGCGGCGCTGGATGCGGTCCAGCTCCGAGGCGAGAACGGCGAGGGTGTCATCCTTGGAGTCACCGACGAGGAAGGCGAGATCGATCAGGTGGTGAGGGTAGGTCAACTCGGCGATCAGCTCGAAATACTTGGACAGGTAAGGGGCGGCGTCCTTGAGGGGGGTGAGGATCAGAACGCGCTCCTCGTTGGCGACGGCCTTGCGAGTGGACTTGATGGGGTTGAGGTCGACGTGCTGGATCGAGGTGTGGTTGATCTCAAGGGGCTCGTGGTGGTTGAAGATGACGGGAGTCTGGAGGTGGCCGGCCCAGGAAGCTTGCTCGTTGAGAGTCATCTCCATGGGTGGCTTCGCGGGGCCCCAGCAGTAGAAGCTGTGCAGCGTTCGCAGGTCAGCAAAGCTGTGCATTTCCGCAGCATCGCGCGTCGCCGGGAGAAGATGCCTCTTCCCCTGACGAGCGCTTACTGCCAAGCATGTGGGAAAAAACATACCTCTGCATTTCAGAAGCTGACGTGCTGATACCGCGCCATAATAACAGGATCAGGCCGGTGAGGGCGATGAGTAGGAGGAAGCGCGTCTTGGTGACAATAGCCAATATCGCTCTCGTGGGAGGTAGTCTGGACTGGGCTGACTTCCAGTTGATTCCGCCTTTGGGGAGAAGCATGGCTCCGGTCGTATTTCTGAGGGGTGGTCCCTGGGACACCACCCTAAAAACCTCTCGTTACAAAGAAAAAAAAAGGCGATGCGAATTGGCACGGCGGGCGTCCCAAGAAGCGATCGTCGTAGGCGTAACGGCGCGTTCGACAGTCGTCAGCGTCTTCGTTATCGTAGTCGTCGCGCAGGTTTGGCTGCAGACTGATCGCTAACGGCAGCGGCGGCTTCGGCGGCGGAGTAGCAAGGGCAAAGGTCGCGCAAAGCAGAACAGGTGACACGAGCGTCCCCAAGTCGAAGTCCGAGTCGAACAAGTTCAAGCCGGGCAAGGTGGGTGACTGGTTATTGGGCGGTTTCGAGGTCGTCCGATCCGATAGCAGTCGTGGCAGCACACGCTGGCTCTGAAGGGGGTGGGCCAAGGCTGGCGAAACTCAACAGTTCGATTGGAGTTGATAAGGTAAGGTAAGCGTGGAAGGGGAGCGGGCAAGGTGCGCCTCGACAGGTTCCGCGCTTCTTCTGGGGGGTGTGGGTTGTTACTGGGATGCGTCGTCGCGCGTCTGTTGGAGTTGGAGGGAGCTGCGGTCTAATGCTTGCGAAACCGGCTCTTGTCGTATTCCTTCCTTCTCGAAAGGTCTCTGGATAAAAGCGAGAGGTTTCTGCCAGAAGGGATTTTTTTTTCTTCGGTCGAGGACAAGAACGAGGGACGTTCGGGTAAGCCCAGCGGAAAGAGGAAGGAACTGGAAAAGGAGCCACACCAAAGTTCCCCGAAAAAAAAGGGTCGACCGGGAGGACTGGACTGGTGCGGCAGGCTTGGATGGGATAGGCTAAGACGAGGAGGCAAGGTCGAGGCAGGCTTGGGTTGGTGAGGGAAGCCCCAGCTTGCTGTGGGAGATGCGCTCGAGAAAAAGTCCTAGAAAGAGAGAGAGGGGTACATGCGAGTACTTCGGCAGGCTAGGCATGCACGGCGCACAGATTACAGGTGCCACAGGTACAGATTCCGCGAGATTGTGGGCTGGGCAGGCAGCGACTGACGGGTCGTCAGGGAGCGCTGGGCGGTTCAACCACCATCTTCAGAAGGCACGCAAGGAATCTGCAACCCGTAGTCGATGCCGGGAGAATACGAAGCACTGGCCAATGACAGCGACCCAAAAAGTTTAAACCGCCTTGCAAAGTACCTCCGCGTACCTGCTGCTCGTCGCACGCGAGATTGTCGGAGCTGCCAAGCGCTTCTGGACTCAGGGGAGACTGTGCCGCAACCTGAAGGTACAGTGGTACACCCGATGCTGCAACCACCGCCTGCCTTCTTTCTTCTCGCCATCTCTTCCCTCCACCTCTAGAACAGGACGCGCCAACAACATGACCAGGATGGACAGACCGGGGTGGAAGGGGGAGGAGACTCTCCCCGATCCCACATCCTCCATCCCTCATTCCCTCCCCCTTTTCTCGGAGGCGAAATATCAGCAGCGAATACTCTCTCGAGCTCTAAGGCTGAGCCACAATGACGGCGGTATGGGCAGCGAAGGATCAGAGCCAGAAGGTGATCCGTCTCAGCGTCTGGAAGGGAAACCGGTGCCAAGTGGAAATCAGCTGAATGACACAACCGCCCGCCAAGGAATGGTTATCTCACGGAAAGCATAAAAAATCACAGGCCTACCCCAGTGTTCTCCAGGGTGTCCTCGCCTCGGCTGGCAGTCCCCAGCGCCAGTACCACCACCACCACCAACACGCGTTCAAGGAATCACCGCTCTGCAGGATTCGGATGCTGGATGCGCTGCAGTATCACTGGCTTTCAGTCGAAGTTTGACTTCGTGTGCTGCTGCTGCCGCTGCCGCAACAGTCGCTGTCGAACACATGTCAACTTCTCTCCAGGCTCGGAGTACCAACGCCATGGACAACGCAGCCCTTCTGGCATGAAGAGCGATTAAATAAACCTCGAGCATTCCCCCGTCTCGTCGTTCGCTGGCATTCAGGAAACCACCTTGCCATCGGTGCGCAGCGGCTCCACCCTTGCGTTTTCCAATATCCGATGTTACGGCACCACATACCATCGCAGGTAGCGATCCCGACGCATAATACGTGCCCTGCCCTCACGCTTCCTGGCGCAAAGGCCAGCGGCCGACCAGACCAGACAGTGTACGCATGCTTTCTCGCTTGTGACACGGCACGGCATTCGCTCAGAGTTGCGGTTCAAGCTCTTCGTGCAGCAGCGCTACTGTACGCAACGGTGCAAGATCAGGGAGGTCGAGACATTTGCGCGGCGCCCAGAGTTCTTCGACGGAAAACAATGACCTAATGAAAACAGCACCGGACCCAGGGTTTTGTTTTTCTGGGCAGAGAAGTCTCAGAGAGATGGATTGAGGACAGAGAGGCAGACGGGCCAGACTTCACATTTGACTGAACAGAGAAGAATATGAGAGAAGGGAGGGGATGACGAACCGGGATCGATGTCGAAATCCCCAAACCCGTCCGCGCCCACTCTGCCACGCGCACACGCACACACGATCGCCACCACCCACACCGTGTCGAGAAAACTGGAGATTCTCGCCCCAAGGTCCTCGTCGAATGCTTCCTCCCCTCGCAGACACGGACAGCGGGAGGAACAATGCGCTCGTCCCGCAGCGGGCTTCTGTCGCCCTCGCGCCCCTATTTCTCCAGCGAGGTCCAGCCCAAGTCGTCGTCATCCGTCATCATCACGAGCACAACTTCGAGCCCTTCCAACCCCCACATTTCCGCCCAAGTGTCGCGTGTCTATCAAACCGCTGTGGGTTGCAACAGCCGACGGGCCAGAAGGGAGAAACGCGGACAAGAGGTCGCTCGATCCTCCGGGACTTGTTGGCCACGACGGCTGTACTGACAAATTCGACAATGCACATTGCGTGCATTGCGTGACCCTCGTATAAGTATTGAAGGCCATCGCCGGCAAACCAACACTCACACCCATAGTCCCTAGTATGGTGGCCGGAGGTTCCGATTGACGTCGATCCGTCGTCCTTAATAAATATAGCAACACGCCAACATGCCAACATGGAGACAGGAAATGTGGGAGTGCTCCATATTGCCAACTCTTTCCCGGGCACGGGATCTTGCAGCAGACTACTAGTACTATACCCACCGTAGACGGCCAGAACATGTTTCTCGACGACTTCCCATCTCACCGAGCCATTCAGCATCGAGACCCAACGGAGAGCGAGCATGATTATCTGATAATCACAAAACTTTTGAAATTTGAAATTCGCAGGTACCAAGGTGAAGTTCGGACGGCTCAACGTCAGGGGGAACGGACCAGCTGCGAGGCGGGTGTTCGTGCGCCAGAACAGGTCTTCGGATGATATTAAGTAAGCCGTCAAGCATGCCGCTTGTTCTGGTGAAATAGGCAGGCACTATATGAGGCGCCAACTGTTTCGGTAGAGATGTTCCCCAACTCCAGATGACAAAGCAAGGCTGGCCAGGTGTGGTGGTGGCTGCTTCTCATTCGCCACTCACCATCGCCGCAGCCGTCATCGCCGTGAATGACAACAACGTCAAGTAGACCGCGCTTCATCCGCCTGCAACGCCATCTTCCTCTACACCTGACTTCACCAGACCGTCGGAAACTAGATCATCCCGAGAAGCTAGCAGGCATTTGACCTGGGGCCCATGGCACACGGATGAAGTCGTGGGCCTTCTACAGTTCACCGACCACTTACCGATTCGCACGAGAAGTAGCGGGCTGTCTGACATCTTCACCCGACAGACCCGTCCTTACTCTTGGACGCTTACGACCTACCTGGGCTTTACCTAATCTTGCTCACCTTCACTCGTCGTCATCCCGTGCATTCTCGGCAAGGCGAATTTCAAGCATGGCGACCCGAAGATCAGCCCGGCTGAGCGCCCTGCCGGATACCAAGGCCCAGCCGCCTGCACCAGCACCGCCACCAGCTCAGAGCCGCAAGAGGAAAGCCGAGGCGCAGACGAACGGCTCCGCCGAAGCAACGGCACCACCGGTCGCGGAGCCGGTCACCCCTCCGAGGAAGCGGGGCCCCAGGCCCGCCGCTACTCCCGTGCCTCCGCCCCCAGTGACACCAACACCGAGCGCCGTGGGCATCATCGCCGAGAGGGCCAACCGCACGGCAAAGCCCCGGTCCAAGGCGGTCAACCGGCTGGCCGACCCGAAGGCCACCAACGCACCAGTCATCTCGCCCGAGACCTCGCGGGTACTCGCGTCCGATCCCGTCGAGGCCCCGTCGCCCACCAAGGCACCCAGTGACGCCGCCGCCGCGCCGGGTGCGGCAGGGCAGACGACGACGGCAAACATCCTCGAAGAGGCGTGCCGTCACCTCATTCAGGTCGACCCCCGCATGAAGCCTCTCATCGAGAAGACCCACTGCCGCATATTCTCCCCAGAAGGGCTCGCCGAGAAGATCGACCCCTTCGAGAGCCTGTGCAGCGGCATCATCTCCCAGCAGGTATCCGGCGCCGCCGCGCGGTCCATCAAGAACAAGTTCATCGCCCTCTTCGGAGGCGAGCCGGGCGGAGAAGAAGAACCGAGCAAGAAGTTCCCCCAGCCGTCCGAGGTGGCCGCCACCTCCATCGAGCGCTTGCGGACGGCGGGGCTGTCGCAGCGCAAGGCCGAGTACGTCCAGGGCCTGGCCGAGAAGTTCGCGAGCGGCGAGCTGACCGCCCGGATGCTGGCGGAGGCGCCCTACGAGGAGGTGCGGGACAAGCTGATCGCGGTCCGGGGCCTGGGCCTGTGGTCGGTCGAGATGTTCGCCTGCTTCGGGCTCAAGCGGATGGACGTCTTCTCGCTGGGCGACCTCGGCGTCCAGAGGGGCATGGCGGCGTTCGTCGGGCGGGACGTGGCGAAGCTCAAGGCCAAGGGCGGCGGCAAGTGGAAGTACATGTCGGAGAAGGAGATGGCCGAGATCGCGAGCCGGTTCGCGCCGTATCGCAGCGTCTTCATGTGGTACATGTGGCGGGTGGAGGAGACCGATATAAGCACGCTCGAGTAGTTCTTCGTCTCGACGGCGAATTTGCTTGCCCACATATCAACAAATCCTCCTCTCATCATCTTGCCCATGTTCCGGCGCCTCCTAATACTCCTGATTCATGTGCCGGCGCTATTTTCGGATGTCATAATTTGACGTGGTGGAGCTCCAGAACACGAGTTGAGTGAAGGGTCCCTGCAATACGAGACCAATGTCCCTTCAGTGTCGTTCGGGAAATAAAATAGAAAAAAAATCTTCCTCGAAAACCCGCCGGGGTACGGGAAGAGGAGTCCGGCACTGAAGGCGACTCATTTTACTGCAAAAGTCTTTATTTTGGGGGGAGGGAAGTGTGATGCTTGAGCGGACAGGCACTTTCCCGTTCGTGTAGTTGTCAACCCCATATTGCTCTTCTCGACAGACGCCGCCGACCCGGGTTGACCCCCGATACAGAAAAGCTTTTAGACAACTCACAGCGGACCGGTCTGCGCGTAGTAGCGTACTACTATGTGGTATAACCCTCCTCGCGTGACGGTCACAATTAATAGACCCGCGCTCCAGGGTTGCCCGACCCTCGAGTCAGCAGACCGCCTCGGGCACCGCGGGGACAGGCGGGCGAATTGGCGTCGGGAGTTGCGAGGCGGCGTCGCGGGTTGAACGACGCACGGCGCACGAGTGCCGCAAACAGATGGCAGCCGGCATGCGGGAAGAAGGGCGACGGCATATAGGCTGCCGCGGCCCGCAGAGGCAAAAAAAGGATGCCAAAAAAAGGGCACGGGTTCGTGGTGAGAAGCTTCTCCAGAGCTCAGCCCGAGCCCACGCGGGGAAGCCGCCAGGAACACCAGGAAGGGCTGAGCTCGAAGTGCGCGTCAGCCAAGGAAGGAGGGGCCAGTGTTTGAAGTCTTGTCGCAGGATGATCTCGTCGGTTCGTCGATATAGGTGCCAGAGCCGTAGTTCCCGAGGAAAAGATCAGGTTGATTGCGTCACAGACCGCAGGGCAGGGCTTGCCGTTGAGTTTTGGTATTTCAGACCGAGATCAGGGCCTTTTTTTGTCAAATCCTTTTTTTCTAACAAGGCCATGGAAGAAAGGCCGAGGCGATCTGCTGCGCCATCGTCTGAGGCCGAGATTCTGGTAACGAAATGGCCGCTTGCGATATGGATCAGCCGCGAAGGGCGAAGGACGACCAACCGTCGGGCGTCTTCAGGGCTTCTGTTTGGCCAGAGCCGTTCGTGCCGTTGACGGTTGCCAGGAACGGCAGCCACGGGAGAACCACCAAAAAGCCTGGAAGCTCTGGAAGGCCCCCTGCCGGGCTGCAAGATTGAGGAACCAGTATGGGCGCGGATAAGCCGGGGGCAGACGGATGGGTGTGGCGCTAGCATCGCCGCGGTGGACAGGCCACCCGTCCCCCGAAGATGATGCGAGGCAAGATACGGAGATAAATAGATGAATATCGAGAAAAATTAAGACTGGCATGTGCAAAGCGGCGCAAAATTGCCATGTTTGTCTTGCGGCTTGGGCTATCATGTCCTTGGTCTCCCAATCTCCCCAACCGCCGATGCTGTGACCTCCTGTATTCGGCAGGACAACAACATGGAGTATGGGATCGGATGGCAGATGGAGCCCGAGTCGCATGGAGCAGAGGCCAAGAGGCAAATTTCGAGCCCAAGAACACACGCTAAGACATTGTGGCCAACGTTGACCGTCGTTGAGTACTGTTGTGTTCGTCGGGGCGGAATGGCAGCGAAAGAAAGAATGCCATCGAGTCAATCCAGATGCGTAGTCTCAACCCATGGTCTCGGCACGGCTTCCAGTGTGTCGTGGAGGAACACGACGGCCGGGAGGGAGCCTTTGTTCCAACCACTCAGAGACAAGAACGGTGTCGTGTGCTGCTGAAAGGCCGTGGGCCGACGACCCCCATCAGCTAGACGCGTAGGGACAAGCGGGAGGCAAAGAGTCGTCAGCACTCGGCTGGTGCTCGCAAGCACGGCAAGCTGGCCTCGCTGCCAGGTGTTGGCGCGTTCTTGGTAGAGTTTTAGCGTCGGTGGGAAAAAGCAGAGAATTGGCTAGCGACGCGAGAGCATATCAGTGAATCGCCGGTGGTGGTGGTGTCGTATCAGTCTGGTTGGTGCCGGGTATGTGCTCCGTCTCATCCTCCACCGCGCTGCTGCACCTCACGCTGTCAGTCTGCAGTCTGTCCCATCTACGGCGCAGCAACAGTGCAGAAGGACGGCAGGATTTGGTGCGTCGAGATGCAGAATGCTCATGGACGGGCCCCAGTCGGTCCCGACAGTGTCTGGCGGCCAACGAATGGCAGCGTATCAAGCAGATTGCCCGAGGGCCAATTCGAACCAAAAGCTCCTGTCGGACGCGTCGCGCTATTATCTGCACAGCCAACTTTTCTGTCCCGGGGCTCGCAGGTCGTAGCTCGCATTCACAACAAGCAACGCCGGCTTGGAGGTTGCAGCCATTGATTTGATATGCTCGGACGGGTTGGCAGCCGTACCATACCTAGGATTAGTACATGGTATCCGTTAATTGAGCCGATATTTGGTGGCCTTGGAAACTTGCTTCTCCCGGAAGCCTGGCCCTCGTCTAGCTGCTGTTGCGAGTCCAGACCATGGTTGTGCGCATCGTCATTCGGGTGGGCGAGCAACTGCGTCATCGAATTGTGTCGGCCAAAGGCGGTGCTCGTCGCTGACAGCCCTGAATGGAGGGAATAATCAATCGAAACGGTAGGCGGCGACAAGATGAAACATTTTGTGGATGGACACGACAGTGAACGGGTGGCTTCTGTCGCCGTGTCCGGCACTCATGTGGTTGCAATGTACCTGGTGCAAGTTTGGCGCCATCCTGATGTGAATTTTTCCTCGGCCTCCCTACTGTCTTCCCAGGATGCAGTCGATCAGTGCTGGGCGCTGGCTTTGTGCGATGATTCGAGCAGCCCGCGGGCAGCAAGCAGCTCTCGGACGCGCGGTTGGTATCGGAACAGGGTGTGGTGTAGTACGTCGTGGGCGTGAGCTCAGCAAGAGGTCGAACCGCAGATTGATTGCCCGAAAGAAGCCTGGCTTGGGAGATCCGTCCATGATTGGCGCTGGAAAGGGAAGAATTGTGGATTGGCAGTCCTTGGTTTGCGACACTTTTGAGGCTCCTGCTCGAGACTGAGAGGAAGTCCCGGCCGGGGAGGGCTTGAGCCTTTGAGGTGAGGCCCAGTGACCGGCAGCAATCGCCAGTGAGGACGCTGAACTGCCAAAAGAATTAGTGGACCGATTGTCCATCGTGTGTGAGCTTGGCAAGGTTCCTGGCGCAGGTGCAGCGCTGAAGGCCGGGGCGCTGCGGTCCTGTGGTCCTGCGGATAACTGGAGGGTGGGCGAGTCCGTCGGCCATTTCCATGTTGATTCAGTGGCAGCAGAGCCATCCCCCAGCTCCATTTTCATATGCCCAAAGCCTGGTCGAACGGAGCCGGCGCAGGGAAGAGCGCTGCAACTTATGTAAGGTACGGACCAAGATCGGTGGAGGCGACAGCGGTGATATTTATTGACCCATTTGTTGTTTGTTTTGGTGGCTTGCTGGTACAGTGGCACCTGCACAACGACCTACACGGCAGTCGAGAGCGATACCCGTACTATCACCCCGTATCCGTAGTATGTATCTGTTAATTGGAAGGTTTGGTCCAGTCTAGGCGCATTGACGCTCTGCTGGTAGTAATGATGACCTTTTGCAGCATCGGGCAGCGAGTCCCGAGTCTCGACCGTTTTTTGCCTCGCGACTGCATGTTCGTCTTATGTAAATGCCTATGAGAGCCAGTCAGGTCAAGTCGTTGCAAGCGAGGCAAATTCGGGCGAAGGTTTCTGGCTGACTGATGGCCATTGACTTCATGGACTTTGGGCGAAGAATTGGCATTGCGGCCAAGCCTTTGTGCCGTTGTGGTTGCAACAAATTGTGCCTGCCTCTCTTTTTTTTTTTCCCTCTTTCTTCCAAAGCAAGGTTCGGCAGGCTGCACGTTAGACGTTGCGTCGCACACCCCCTTACCTTTACATAATCCCACACCCGACCCCACTCTTCATCTCAACCCCTTGCCCCTGTGCTAGCGCGAAGCAGGTGGTGGATGCACCAAAGTGGTTCCCGATGGGCGGAGCTAGACCAGAAACCAAGACATCCAAATCTCGCCAGAGCGGTGGGAAGCAGGACAATTATTGGCATAGCCCAAGTAGTCGTGGGTCATCTCGATTCCGTCTGCACTTGTTATGGAAGGAGGCCGAGAAGCAGGCAAAGGGGAGGAAGGAGAGAAAAATACACACAAAAGGGAATGACGGACTGGTCCAGAGTCGGCAGATGATAGAATAAAGCCCTGTTGACAGCGTCCCTTCGAGAAAGGGGAGACTTCCACCATGGGAGTCAATTCAAACCCACTGACGGCCGCCAGTCCGGACTGCCAGTCTGCCATGATGGACAGACCATTTGTCTGCCACTGCCTGCCAGTTTCTGAAAGATTTGCGACACAGCGGAGCGTCCGTGACTGCCGCTTGTCTGTACCATAGTACATAGTACTGATAGTCTCACCACATTTAGACTCCTTCTCTTTGGTCTGCCAAGGGTTTTATGTCACGTATCCGTACCTTTGTATTAGTACTACATATTGCCTATGTAATAGTATGTATTCACTCAGTCACTTCAGCATTTGTATCCGCATATCCAACCATTTGGATACGGCGTCTGGGCTGCTTTTCATTTTCCATACAATCGGATAGCGGTGCCACTGGCGCGTTGGCTCCGGCTCCCTCTCTCTGCCCATCGCCAGCAGCCGCCAACCACCATCGTTCACTAGAGTGCTGAGGTGAAGTGGCCTTGGCTCCGCGTCCACACCACCCACACACACCCTCGCCGGTCCTCCTTGGTTCCCCGGTCCCTGTCGTGGTTACTTCGTACCCGCAGTCTGCACCACGAATAGCAGCGTGATAATTGCCCTGGCCCCCCTCCTTTCGGGCTCTCCCCTGTTCTCCCTCTCTTGGTGTGTTTCCCCTTCAAGCCACGCCCACCCATCTTCTTCGCCTGTGCCTTCGCGCGACCAGCACCACACAAAGACAAGTCGCATCCCTTCCTCCCCAAGATCATTTTCTCCCTCTTCCTTTTCCGTGACAGCTTCATTCTGTTCGTTTTGACCTTCAATTCCCGTCTCTCGTTCACCTCCATACCTCCCAGAGGTTCTCCCAATTCCCTTACCTTAATCTCTGCAGCTTCCTTTTCGTCGTCTCAGAGAAGAAAAATAACATCACCAAGAACAAACAACACACGTGGATAAAGGTACGTAACCGCTGCCGACGTGACTCCGTGGAACGACGCAGAAACAGCCCGAGGGGGAAGAGGAGGAGGAGGAACAAGACGGACGCTGCCAATGCTCGGCGCAAAATTTCCATCCATTGCTTGCCGTGGCGTGGAATTCACTTGCTCTTGCCGGTTCTACTTCCGCCTTCCGCCACCTCTCCTCCCTCCTGCCTGTTTCTCGTCGTCCTGGTCTTCGCCTTCACCTCTCCCTTCGCTGCACCTGCCCTCCAACCCTCTACACGAACCCGGACCACACTTGCCACACTCACTCGCCCGCCGGATTGTCATCGTCTACGCCTTTCCACAAAGGAGGCAGTGGCAGTTCCCTCGGAAACACACAAGAAACACACCAGCCCCATATCCAGTCCACTTCAACCCTCCCGAGTCGACTCGCCTCAATCCCTCCCCTTCCCAACCTCTTCCTCCCGAACCCAACTTCGAGCCATTTTTGGACCAACGCTTCAGAGTTATCGACCTGGAGCAAATCGCGTCGGCTCCCCTTCCATTGACCCAAGAAACAAATCAACGCTTCCATTATCATTCTACTCGAAAACACCATCGCGGACGATTGTCTTTTTACAACAAGCTGACCCTCAGCTACGATAGCGTCCAGATCAATTCACAATGCAGTCCAAGCTCACCCTCGCCCTCGCGGCCCTGGGCGCCGGCCTCGTGTCTGGTAAGTATCGTCTGCTGCCATCCCATCACCGTGGTCCAATGCCAATCTAACGCTGCTGCCCGTACAGCCCAGAGCAACAACATCTGCTCCTCCGCGACGCTCACCATCACCAGCGCCGCCATGGCTACCAACATCCCCTGCGGAACCATCCAGGGCTCCGTCAAGATTGCCGAGGACATCACGAACGCCGTCGACATCAACGGCCCCCGAACCATCAAGGGTGACCTGATCGTTACGAACGTCACCCAGCTGGTCGGCCTCACCTCCAGCTCTCTCGCCACCATCGAGGGCACCTTCAAGATGCAGGGTGTCACCCTCCTCTCCGACCTGCGCTTCAGCCAGCTTGCTACCGTCGGCTCCATCAACTGGGTCACCCTGCCCGCTCTCGGCTCCATCGAGTTCGGTACCGCCGGTGTCACCAAGGTTAACAGCATTCTCATCAGCGACACCTTCCTCAGGAGCTTGGACGGCCTGAACGTTGCCTCCGTCGACGACATCCACATCAACAACAACAGGCAGCTCGTTTCCTACAGCAACCAGTTGGCCAACGTCACCAAGACCATCGAGATCAACTCCAACGGACCCGATCTGAGCATCACTCTCCCCAACCTCATCTGGGCCAACGAGATCATCATTGCCGATGCCGCCGAGGTCAAGATGCCTTCCCTCGCGACCGTCAACTCCTCCATCAAGTTCGACAAGAACACTTTCACTTCCTTCACCGCCCCCAACCTGACCCAGTGCACCGACGGTGACGTTTCCTTCATCAACAACGTGGAGCTCACCAACCTGTCTCTGCCCCTGCTTAAGAAGACCGGCGGTGGTCTTACCATCCAGAACAACACCCTCCTTCAGAAGATCGACGGCCTTCCCAAGCTCGAGCAGGTCGGCGGTGCTGTCCTCCTCCGTGGTAACTTCTCTGAGTAAGTCGCTTTCGCTTCTTTGACTGCGTTCATCCAGCTGACCAAAAATCGCAGGGTCTCCCTTCCCGCTCTCGACGATGTCAAGGGTGCCTTCGACACCCAGTCCACCGGTGACATTGACACCTCTTGCGATACCTTCAACAAGATGGAGGGCAAGCAGATCCAGGGCGAGTACACTTGCCGCAGCAACAACACCCGCGCCAACGAGGAGGGCTCCAGCAGCGGCGGCAACGCCGGCGGCACCCAGAACGGCGGCTCCGGCGAGGGTGCCGCTGGCATCGTCTCCGTCAACACTGCTGTGCTCTCTGTTGCCCTTCTGGGCGGTCTGGCTCAGCTCCTGTTGTAAAAGACTGTCTTTGGGTTATGGGCTCGGATAATGGTGGCGTTCTCCATACATCTTTCACTGTTTGTGCGATTTCTTTACAGCAAGCCTGTTTCGACAGCTTGCGGCACCCCCCACGCGCTCCCTAGACTGGGAAGCTCCTACATACAGGAAAACTTCTAGACTTAATATTGGACGATGGGCTGGGACAACCAATACCCTCGTCGACTTTTCACTCCCTTTGCGTGATGAACAAAAGCATACGGGGCCAACGCGTCGCGTCCTTGATTGTGGCGCTCGACCTCTTCCAACCCACGCCCACTATCCCGTCCGGGCTGTTTGGAGTGACGGGGACTTGACGGGCGGCATGCCAAGGGTTTGGGTGACGGAGGCGGGGCACGAAGTGGAAATGCAGATACGCGGTGAACGGAGGCGTGAGATTGACGCGATACGGAAGTTGATTGGCAACGAAGACGGAGAGGGCTGTAGTGTGTATTGAGGATCCATGATGTGTATACTTTTTACTTCGTCCCGTTCCTTATCTGTGACTAGCTTGTCCTGTGGATCAGTGCCTGGGTGAAGTTTTCAAATGACAACATGAACACGCGAGCCTAAGCACGAGCAGTTGTAAATTATGCCACATTATCTCTCTACTGATAGATACCCCGCTCGAACTTTTCTGTGTCGTAGAATTTAGGCACCACGACGTTGCCGTTGAACACGCGCCCATCAAGTTCGTTTACAGCCTTGAATGCTGTGTTAGTCCGCCTGCCCTTGAATATGATTCCAGTATCGTACTTACACGAAGTGCGGAAACCTGATCCGTAAACCTGATGAAGACTTGCCTGTTTTTGACGTCGATGTACAGACGCTCTACTCGGCCGTACTGTCGTTCGTAGGTTAGCACGAACTCCAAGAACAATCATTAGAAAGGGGAAAACCAAAAACAGGGACTCACCTTCTCGCCGCACTCCTCCCCGATCTCCTGGCCCAGCCCGTTGGCGATCTCGCCCTGCAGGTCCTCCATGTTGTCGAGCATCTTCTGCAGGACGATGACCTCGCTCATGGGACCGCCGAACTTGCCGCCGCCGCCGTCGTCCTTGCGCTTCCCGCCGAGGACCTTGGCGCGGTTGGCGGGCTCGGCCCAGCCGCCGCCCTCGGCGTCCGACTTCTTCTTGCGCTTCTCGACCTGCACGCGCAAGGGGTTGACGATGCCCGACTCGTCCGCGCCGAGGCCGGAGCCCTTCGTCCAGCCGTACTTGCTCATAAGGCGCTGGGCGAAGCCGGCCTGGCCCGGGCGGCTGGAGCGCGGGGCCGGTTCGTCGTCGTCTGGGTTGCGGGAGGCGCCGAGGCCTAGGGTCGGTGGTGGAGAGGTTGGTTCGTCGTCTTCGGCGGGAGCTGCGGGGGTGTAGCGGACGGGGGCGCGGGCTATGGTCGCTGCGTCTGGGGGCGGAGGGGGAGGGGGGCTCGGGTCGGAGGGTGGAGGGGGCGCGGCGGTGGAGGATAGTGCCTGGCGGCGGGCGTAGGCGTCGTCGCCGGAGGCCTCGTTGGGGATCGGGGCTGGGGGTTGTCGCGGCGGCGGGGGTGAGGCCGGGGGAGGCGGGACGAAGGAGAACTCGGGCGGCGGCGCGAACTGGTCTGCGAGGGTGATGTAAGTCAATAGTCTTCTTAGAAGGGTTGCTGGTTAGTGAGCGGTGCTTACTCGGCGCCGCGGGCCTGCGGTCCTCGTCGCTGTCGTCGCTCGAGCTCCTGCGCCTGCGGTGGCGGTACAGCAGCCTCTTCCAGTCCTGGACCTCGCGGATGCGCTCGTCGCTGCGAAGGTACTCCTCGACGTTGGTGGGCTTGGATGGGTCGTAGATGTCGTCCCAGTTGGTCTCGGCGGGCTGCCCGTGCTGCTTCTTTTTCTTCTTACGACGCCCACCGCGCTGGTGTTGGTGCCGGTCGGCCGTGCCGTAGCGCCACTCGTCCTCCTCCGTGGCGGTCCAATCGGCGAGCGTGCTCTTCGGCGGCGGCGGCGGCGGCGCGGCCTGGGTCGGTTGAGGTGCGCTGGTCGTCGTCGGGGCGCCGGTTATCGTCTTGGGGAAGCTCGGCTTCGTGGGCTTGGAGGATTTGGCCTGCGGCCTGCGGATGGGCTGGAAGCGGAGGGCTGGACCGGTGAGCGGTTGGGGATCGCGGGACGGGGCTTTCAGGTAGGTGGAATACATGGATCTGTGAGCTTCTTGGCTGCCGCCTCGTCTTTTGCGTCACCGCCATCTTGGCCGTAGCGGACTGGCGCGCTGGATATCGTCGCCGCGGGGCCGGCGGCTGGCTCGAGGAGGTTTGCGTAAAGCGACAGCCCGCCCCTCGCTGGGGGAGGTGGTGGCGGCGGCGGCGCGGCCATTGAGCGCGTCTTCGGGATGGGGTGAGGTATGGAACGATATTGCTGGGTGATTGGAGTATGTCGGAAGCTATCGCGGTCGCGGCTTTGCAAACAAAGGGGTGCTAGGATGGGTTTTCCTCGTCGTCGCAAAAGTTGGTGATGTAATCTCAGCCTTGTCCGAGGGACGAAGATGAGGCTGGTAGGAGCTGTAGACCAACCCACGCTAGAAGGGAGCTGCACCGCACTGCAAACTTTCTGTCATGAGAGCGGGCCAAGCCGTCGGATTAGGTTTCCCTGCTTGCTGCTGCTGGCAGCTGTTGCTTGCCGTCCACTACAGCGCTGGAACCCACCCCCTGCGCTTCCCGGCACAGCGCCCAGCTTGCCGCGCAATTGTTCCTCCACGGGGGGCCCATCTGGGCAGGGTGCAGTGTGGGCTGCCATGAGCTTTGGACGCTGGTGGCGGGTACTTTCAGTGGGCAACACGGCACAATGGAACCGGGGCAATCCGGCTTGTCCCAGGCTGGGCTGGTGCCGAGCACATCATCGTCCTGGCCCGTCGGGGGTCGGGAGGTAATAGGTCTCTGTTATCAGTCGAGCATCATTTTGCCTCGACTTTTCCTGTCCTCAAACATTGTCCTGTGTTTAACAAAATTTGTCGTGTGTTGGTTCCTGCCTAGCCGTTGAACGGGAAAAACCAACAACTTTACTACACTCTTTTCGGCATCACTGACCCTGCCACCTTTAAATCCTGTTTCCTGCACTCTGCTGCATCAGTTCGTCTGAACCCCCCTTCCCGAACCTTCTCCGAACTCGCTTCGCTGGAGGTTGCAGTTCAGACTGCCATCGCGCAAGCGCATATCATCATACCCTGTTCCTCCAATAAGGTGGAAGAAGAGCATACCGAATAAGATATTGCCGTACTCTACAACAAAAAGATGGCATTGACTCTGCAAACGGCCGTCAACGGCCCGGCCAACTCGACGGCCATCATCGTGCCGTCCAAGCCCAACGCCCTCCACGCCACCTACGGCGACCTCATCAGGGAAACGGCCAACTTCCAGGGCAAGCTCGCCGCCATCGGCATCACCCACGCCTCGCCCGTGTCCATCGCGACCGTCAACTCGTATGAGTTCATCGTCTCGTTCCTGGCCGCCTCGTGGCAGCGTGGCATCGCCGCCCCCCTGAACCCGGCCTACAAGCAGGAGGAGTTCGAGTTCTACATCGAGGACGTCAAGTCCGCCATCGTGCTCGTCCCCAAGGGCGCTTATGCCGCTGGCGCTCCCGCCGTCAAGGCCGCACAGAGGTTCAACGCCGCCGTTGCCGAGACGTACTGGGATGCCGCTAAGAGGGAGGTCACTCTGGACGTGAAGGAGCTCGGCCAGCTCAAGGGCAAGGGGCCGCAGGAGGTGCTCAAGGCGCAGCCCGACGATGTTGCTCTGGTCCTTCACACCAGCGGAACCACCTCCAGGCCCAAAGTTGTAAGTTTGAACACAGTCAATAATGGAGTGGCCTGTACTGACATGAGCAGGTTCCCCTTACCCACCGCAACCTTACGAGGACGATGAGTGAGTTCTCACCCCGAGACACCATCCTTATGAAGACTAACACCGCTCGCAGAGAACATCCAGAACACCTACCGGCTCACGGACAAGGACCGCACCATGCTGGTCATGCCTCTGTTCCACGTCCACGGCCTCCTCTGCGGCCTCCTCGCGCCCCTGGCCTGCGGCGGCTCCATGGTCGTCCCCGCCAAGTTCTCCGCGACCGACTTCTGGACCGACTTCATCGCCCACAAGGCCAACTGGTACACCGCGGTGCCGACCATCCACCAGATCCTCCTCAAGAACCCGACGCCCAACCCGCTGCCGGCCATCCGCTTTATCCGCTCCTGCTCGTCCCCGCTCTCCCCGACCGTCTTCCAGCAGCTCGAGGACACGTACAAGGCGCCCGTCCTCGAGGCGTACGCCATGACCGAGGCCGCGCACCAGATGACGTCCAACCCGCTCCCGCCCGCCAAGCGCAAGCCAGGCACCGTCGGCATCGGCCAGGGCGTCGATGTCCGCATCCTCAACGACGAGGGCGACGAGCTGCCCCAGGGCGCGGAGGGCGAGATCTGCATCATCGGCGAGAACGTCACCAAGGGCTACCTCAACAACCCGACCGCCAACGCCTCGTCCTTCACCAAGGGCGGCTTCTTCCGCACCGGTGACCAGGGCAAGAAGGACGAGGACGGCTATATCATCATTACAGGCCGCATCAAGGAGCTCATCAACAAGGGCGGCGAGAAGATCAGCCCCATCGAGCTCGACAATGTGCTCACCCGCCACCCGGCCGTGTCTGAGGCCGTCAGCTTCGCCATCCCCGATGACATGTACGGCCAGGACATTGGCGTCGCCGTGGTCCTGAAGCAGGGCCAGCAGCTGAAGCAGGACGACCTGAGGAACTGGGTTGGCGAGAAGCTGGCCAAGTTCAAGGTCCCCAAGAAGGTGAGACCACGGCCCGCAATGTGCGATCCCCCCTGAAGTAGCAACTGTTGACCGTGTCCAGATTTACTTCACCGAGACCATGCCCAAAACGGCCACCGGCAAGATCCAGCGCCGCATCGTCGCCGAGAAGATGCAGCAGCAGGAGCAGCCCAAGGCCAAGTTGTAGACGAAGAAGGCCGATTTCTTTAAGCTTAGAACGTCGTTGGAGAGCGCGTGTAGATCACTGTCTGGAAAGATGTAGAGCAAGACCATATTAGAAGTGAGATCCTTTTTTAGATACCTAGATGGATAGAAAAGAGGGGGTTTTGCCATATATACACACAAACGCCAAAATATTAAAAGTATACACACACAAACAAGCATCATGGACGCGTCGTCTCGTCAAGCGGAGACCGCATTCCAGTTCCTAGGTCTCGTAATCCCTAGGTCGTTCGTCATGATCCAAAACCCGCTCATCAAATGCCTTGGCTTTCCCGGCATTGCCAACGAGGTGGATGCACCCAATACGCCGAAAATAACAAAAAGACAACCAAACTTTCTCTTTTTCACCATTAAACCCATTCAGTCGTAGTGACCACCCTCCTCCTGGTCGTCGTCGTCCAGGTCAGGGTCCTCGCCCTCCTCAGCGTCGTACAGCTTCTTAGGCGGCTCCGACGGGGAAGCCGACGAAACGTCCCTGCGCACGATCGTCTTGGGCTTGACGGCGTGCAGCTCGGCCCAGCAGGACACGCCGTCGGCCGCCTCCCACCTCGCGGGCTCGCTGCTGTTTGCTACTGCTGGCGTCGTCGTCGGCTCGTCCTTGACCGCGCCCTGCTCGCGGCCGAGCCTGCGGACCTCGTCGTTGGCGTCTGCGAGGGATGCGTAGACGCCCAGGACCGTTGTGGAAGACGTGTCGTCGGAGCCGTCTTTGTAGAGGACCAGCGCCACGGCGTGAGGGAAGTCGCGGCGGCCGGGGAAGGGCGTCGCAGGAGTGGTTGTAGGCTCCGGGCGCTTTGCGGGGGGAGGGGAGTTTTGCACTGCGCTGGTCGCCGAGGCGTTGCGCTTGTGCTGCGCTGTGGTGTCTTCTGTTGCGGACATGACTTTGATGACCATTTGTTGTGTTTCTCTTGTGTGTGAATGTGTTGAATGTGTGGATGTTTGAGTATGTGTCTGTTGGTTGTAGGTGGTTGAGTTGAGGTTTGTATGTTTCACTCTGCGTGCCTCGGTGTATGTATGAGCTTTGAAAGTATGATGAGGTGATGTGCTGTGACCTCAAAAGGTGAGGGTAGGGTATGGTTCGGATATATGTCTTGGTTCTGCAGACGCAAGGGATGATGAGTTTGAGATGATGGTCATGGTCTACCACTTATAAGAGACTGTCAACCGGGAGGGGCCAGTTCGGGTTTTATATGGATTTTACTATCTCGCAGAAAAGGTTCAAGATGAGTGATTACAATGACTGATATCACGGGACCCCGGATGGAGTTTCCGTCGTCGCTCTCCTCGGAGCTGTCTAAGCCCGCCGGTCTATCGCTCCCCGCCGGCGCAGCTTTTCTTTGCGGCGGTAGCGGCCGATGCAAATGGCAATGGCGGGAATACCTCTAACAACTTAGAAGCTGGCCTGACAATATCCACGGATGGATCGATGGGCCACCCGGGGCTGTGGGTATGTAACCAAAAAAGTCACAAGGACAGGCGTTCGGGGGGTCCGATGACCGGCGCCCCCCGCGCTCTTGCTGTGCCTTTACTGTTGAGCTTTGCTGGGCGAAAGCAAGCTCGGGGTTGAGGCCGAGTGCGCGAGAGAGCGCGAAGAGCCGATTCTAGCCAGCCAGGCGCCGCCCAAGCCCCGCTGGTTCCCCAGCGTGTTGAGGTGGGCGCCGGAGCAAAGAAACAGCAGGACCTGGACCCGGGACAGGGATTGGATGTGCATTCGGCGCAGCGCAGAGAGGCTCAAATTCGCTGAGCGTGCATGGCAGGGGGGGTCGCAGCATGTTCCCCAATTTCTTCTCTCGCATATTGACTTGTTAGTCATTCCCGGCTCACACTGCACATCAGTCCGCCAAGGTAGAGAAATCATCAGATACCCCGACTCGCCCAGGCGCGCGTCCCGAGGCTTTTCCAAAACCCCTTGCCGCCGCGGAGAAAATCTCAGTTCCTTTTCTTTCCTGTTCTCTCAATCTACACTCCGGATGTATCTCGGGACCCGGCTGTCCGGGAATTAGGTCTGGACTGGAACAACGAAAAAAAAAGACTCAGCGGATTGCGGGACGGAGGGGCGATGTCGGTGGGGTGTGTACGGGCTGCCGGGCACTCCGCTCGGTCCTTGCAAGCCTGCAGAGGCAGATGACGTCTCTGGTATTGGGGTCCAGTGCCTCCTGATGAGAGGCATTTTCGACGGGACTTTTTGCGCGATGTTGCCTGTGACGTGCAGAAACTATCGTTGAAGTGCCTGCGCATCCCCGTCGAGCTCAATAGCTGTCCACAGTCATACTTATTAGAAATGCTGCTTATCTCCATCGGACATCGTGTAGAGGCATCCTACATCGTAAGGCCTGCATTTCGTATGTCCCGCGTTCAGAGTAGCAGTCTCCGAGACTAAGAACAGCAGCGTGCCCTGTTCATCTAGTTGTCACCACTGAAGCCCGAGTCGACGCGGCGCACTGGCACCGACCGAGTTGCCATCCGAACCTTGCAGAAGCTCGAGCTCATTCTTAAAAAAAAGTACCGGAGAGTACTGCCATTGGTCCATATCTGAATACACTTGAGATTGCCTCGTCCCGTTTATCATTCCCATTACCTAGGCTGCCAGCCTGATTCCTGACGGCCATCTGCGTGGCCAACGAAGAACGCACAAGGCCGAACCCCCCAATGATAAGACCGCTTTACCCATACGCCCAAGGAAAATACACGAACAACACTGTTGGCCATATCTAGGCCTCGGCCTGCTCTTCGGCCGCAACCCGGAGCTCGTAGTTAAGATCGAAGCACTCGGCGAGAAGCTCGCTGACACTGCCCTGGCCTTCAGGAATATCGTCGTTGATCATAAACTTGCCATCCTGGCGCATGTTGTCGATCGAGTGGAGCTGCCGTTCCGTTAGCTAGGTAGAAGCCCTGGAGGTCTTGGTGACCTACCTTCATACTGTAGGGGTACAGCTCTCTGACTGACTGAACGCCACCGCTGTTCTTAACCTCGATCAAGCACCTTTTCAGTGTCTGCAACTGGTTGTAGATTGGCAGTAAAGCCTCGGAAACGGGCTCTGATGAAATCATCAGAGAGTAAATGTAGGCGTAGCTTCTTCTGATCAGGTACAGCAAGGTCTGCCAAGATTATTAGCGCTCATCCCGCCAAGCCTGGCTCGTCACTTACACGTTGGATGTAGAGTTCCGCGGGCTTGCCTTCGTCGTCAAGCCAATTGCCGCTAACTCTGCTCTCGTCAATCTTGTCCAGCTGTCTCTGGAAATCGAACAGATCCGCCTCTCGGAGCGACCAGGCTTGCGTGATGGAAAGCTTCTCGAGCTCGTTTCGAATGCGAACCAGGACATCGTAGGTTCCCTTGAAAGGTTCGGGTATCACCCCTTTTCTCTCCAAGACAATATCCGACCACTTGAGGCACTTCTCCAGCAGCTCGGATACCTCGTCGCTTCCGGCCGGTACGTTGCCTTCCGGGCTCACGAACTTTCCATCCTTTCGCGTCTCGTCGATATCGCGCAACTGCGTCTGGAGCTTCTGGACTTCTGAGGCAGAGAACTACTACTGTCAGCTAGAGTTCCTGCGTTGCGCGATTTATATGCATACCTTGGACCGCGTGTTTGCCAGAGACATCGACCTCAGGATCGAGATCAACTTCTCGTACGTCTTGGGCAGCGGGTCCTCGAAGCGGTCCAGTCGCTTCTGCAGGTGCGCCAGCGACTTGTCGCAAAGCTCTAGCCTGTTAGACAGCAGTGTGATCAAGTAGGGCGAATATTCATTCTCGGTCGACTTGACATTGTGGGCAAGCTTCGTGACGGTGTGCGAGATGCTCTCGAGGTCCTTGGACGAGAAGAGGTCGACTTCGGTGAGGTGGTCGAGCAGCCTCCTGATGGTAGACGTCAAGGCGTAGGCGGCAGGTGCCTCGTTGTTTCGGCCGATGGTCATGAAGAAGAGCGACAGCAGTTGGAAGCAGCTTTCCAGTACTCTGTCCACTGTAGCTCGGGTTAGCTCACGACCCCGCACTCTCGGGACGGTAGCGCAATACCTCTGTTCTCCTCCCTTCGGTCGGCGGATCGGAATTCGTTGAGCAGGCGAACCTGCTCAATCGTCTCGTCGTACAGCGGGATGACATCCTGGCTCCGGATGTAGGTGGTGCGGTCTTGCTTAAGAAGCTGTAGCCTATCGCGGATCGAAACCAGTCTATCGAGGATCTCCTTCTCGCGGGCGTCCCGCGGCGGGGGGCAGGTAGGGGTGTCCATCTCGTTGGGAAGGAAGCTTAGGACGGGCGCTGGTTGCTGGGCGGGTTGTAGAGCTGGAATATGGGAGTCTGGGGATTGCTCGCGATCATGGACGGCCAAGGTATGCACCTGTCACGCTGGATGTCGATACCCTTGTAGGTCTGCCGATGACCCAGCATTCAAGACAGCGCAGGGCAGTTATGCGGGGCTCGAGGCTCAGACGTTGACGCAACACAGCTAAAGTCCGATTCCCGATGTTAACTTTCCAGGATCTGCTGCGACGGCGCTGGGAACGACCCGAGTTGTATTGGTAAGATCTTTCTGACAAAGGGTCTGCCGTGGCATCCGCCGGTAGTGTGTAAGTACGATGCAGGTGATGCTCCTCACACGTTCCCAGCTGGTCCGGAGTCCAATAGAAGAGCACATCAACTCTACCTTGGTCCCTAGTGCTTGTGACAAGGTGGGGGAACGGACTTCCACTGCTGGGAAAGGCATATCGCTATCAGTACGTACCGCCTGCCTTGTCCAGTGGAGCGCGGGGCAGGTCCTCGTCGTCGATCTGCGTTGCCATTGGTTCGGCCCCCGGCCAATCAGTTTGCTGCAGAGACCACAGATGACTAAGGCTTGCCTGTCGAAAAAGATTCAACAAGAATGAGCACCACAAGCGCACGAACCAATAAAATTCCTCAAAAAGGCTCCACCCCGGGGCTTTGCCCTCACAAAATCGGCAACAGCTGCAAGACTCCAATGCGACTCACTATCATAGCACTTCCCGAAAATTACACTCACCATCCGCGAAGACAATCCTCAGTCGCAAACCCCCCAAATCAGTCACAATGTCGACCGCCGAGCTCGCTTCTTCCTACGCGGCCCTCATCCTCGCCGATGACGGTGTCGAGATCACTGTACGTCGCCGCCCGCAACCCCCCCGCCACGGAAATGAAATAGGGAAACGACGAAAATTCGAGACGGACGAAATTACTAACGACCGTGGTTCAATAGGCCGACAAGCTCCAGACCCTGATCAAGGCTGCCAAGGTCGAGGAGGTCGAGCCCATCTGGACCTCTCTGTTCGCCAAGGTACGACGCGACGACCGAAACCCACGATCGAGAGTATTTAGGCGGAAATACTGACCCGAGGAACACAGGCTCTTGAGGGCAAGGACATCAAGGACCTGCTCTCCAACGTCGGTGCTGGTGGCGGTGCTGCCCCCGCTGCCGCTGGCGGTGCTGCCGCTGCCGGCGGTGCTGCCGAGGAGGCCCCCGAGGAGGCCAAGGAGGAGGGTACGTTCACAGCCCCAACGATCAGTCCTTGCATGTCACGTTCGTCTACTAACACCCGCCACAGAGAAGGAGGAGTCCGACGAGGACATGGGCTTCGGTCTCTTCGACTAAGCGATTTCCTGCGACGATTTCCTTCCTTTTGTACTTCAACTGCATGGTTCCGGGGGTTCTACGAATCGCGCGATCATAAAGGATTGGGTGGAGGCACGATATCCTGCTTCCTGGACAGAGTAGCTCTCATACGATAATGTGAAGCAGCTCTCTAAGCGGAGTTCACTGGACATCCTACAAAAAATGAAAGTGGAATTTGGCATGCTTTGAACAGAACAGACCTGGACGCGAGCAGTGCCTGTACGGGAGCCTCTGACGCCGACATGATACACCAGCACATCTAGCTTGAGTGGGAAAATGGCTTATGATCCTAATATTGGTCCCTATCATGGATGCATGTGACGCGTTATGAATGTGTGGTCTCCTATTTTTAACAACCGCAACGCCGTCCCATGCATGCCCTCTAGCCCTTGCTGGTACCCAATAGCCGGGCCCCAAAGAATCACGCCGTCTATTTGACGATGAGAACCGCGCTTGGCGTCAGTCCAGCCTCCTTCAGTGTCTTGCTGAGATCCGTGGCGCCCTGGAATGTCTTCTTGGGAAACGTAGTCGAGAAGCTGGTGACCTCGAGGTCGTTCTCCGACTGCAACATCTGAGCAACTTCGAAGAGCGTCGTCTCCGCCGGGAGAGTCTTCAAGACGTTGCCGCCAGAAGTCTGCAGTCTCAGGCGGGCTTCGTTGTGGTTCGCGGTGATTTTCGGAACGGATGGCGGGGCGACAGGGCCCGGCGCGGGCGCTCTGCCCTCTCTCGCGGCCTTAGCCTCCTCTGCTTTGCGACGACGCTCCTCCTTGTCGGCCTCGATCTTGGCCTTGATGCGACGCTTCGCCTCGGCATCGTCCAGTTTCTCCTGGCGCTTCTTCTCGGCCTCCTTGATCTGCTCCTTGCGCTGCAGCTCCTCCTTCATCTCCTGGCTCTCCTTGGTGGCCTTCATACGGATCTGCTCATTCCGCTTGGCCTCCTCCTTGTCAAGGACGGCCTGCTTCGCCTTCTTCTCCTTCAGCTGCTCACGCAGCTCTGACAGCTTGGCGGCCTTCTGCTCGTCAGTGAGAGGAGCGATCTCTTCAGTCGACTCGGAGAAGTCCGTGTGGTCCCTGAGCATGTCAGCAGCGAATCACGGGAAGGTGGGGTTTTCAAAGAAGATCTCATCACTCACGTCTTGGTGGCGTGGTAGGAGGCAGTGTCCTGAGACTTGAAGCGCTTGCCGCACTCATTGCACACCAGTGACTTTGCGACGCCACTCTCGAGGGCCTCGATGTTGGCCTGGACCTCATCCGCGTCGTCATCCTGGGGTTTGGCTGCGGCCGCGGCCGTGAGCTCTTCAAGGGGCTTGTCCTGGTTGGCCTCGAGCCACTCGAGCGCGCCGTTCACTGTGAATGAATGAGCATGAGGCCAGATCGAGGCTCTATGGGCCATACTCACAGTTTCCTGTCTTCTTTACTGCGAGCTCAGCCCGGGCCTTCTCAAAGCCCATGTCGAGCAGCTGGTCGAGATCGGATTGGGTCATTTTGAATGCCGAACTGGGAATGGCGGGGTTGCTTCGTTGGTTGGTAGAAGCGAGAGCTGACAGAAGGGGAGCGAGGTAGTTATATAGCTCTGGACAAAGTTCCTGCCTATTCAAATGGGTGGTTACCTAGGTGAGGCACAAATAAGTTCGAGATTCACAGCCACAAAAAAGTCTGATTTGAAAAAAGAGAATCCGCAAAGATTATGATCGGATGGCATAAAGAAGCATTGGGAAGCGCTGGCGTTTCTCAGAAATACGATGGCCTGAGTCGCGAAATGAACGTCATCTGCAGGTGCCTTCCAGCGGAAATAGAGGGGCTAGGTACCTTGAGCAGCAGCTGTACCTCCGATGGAAGCAGCCACTGGCCGGAGGTACCTCGGTACTTGCCTGCCATCGGTCGAGGTCCCTGGGTTGCTCACCTTCCGGATTAACCCCCTGTCCTCTAGACAGCTGAGTGGAGGCTTTAGCGAGGACCTCTGATTGACCGACTGCTAAGGGGCGCGGTACCTTAATGAAACCTGGCCTGGAGGACACTTGGGCTGCTCAGAGCCGAGCAACTAGCCTGTTGGTTACCTGGGTACCTGAGGTAAAGCGGCAGCGTGTACGTATTACGTCGTGGGTTCCTACCGTGCGAAACACCTGCTTTTTTGCCCTTACCTGTTGCTAGACACTTCGTACCTCTGCGCACCCTTCCTTCCATTCAATCGACCAAACCTTGCTTGCCCTTGCCTTACCTTACGGGGCAGTCCAGCACTTGTAATATCGCCCCGCGCGCAACGCTCATTCACGACTTTTCCTCATACCTTGCCTTACCTTCCTCAACTCTTCTATCGCAAATCTTCTCTCCTGCCTGAGCCGGGTCTTCTATTGAATGCGCCAGCACCTCCCGATTCCCCCTTTGCGTCGTTAATCTCCGATCCACCTCGTCACCATGTCCGTCGATATCGAGCCCGTCGAGCTGAGCTTCCGCCGTACGTCCTTGCTGCGCCCAGCCCTCTCTCGACTTCATGCTCACGATCTGCTGTCTAGGACCTTTTACCGTCGAGGTTTCCCAGATCCTGCGCATCAAGAACCCGAACCAGTCCCCCATCGCCTTCAAGGTATGCAAGGCTTCAATCCCTGACGGTCACGTCATCCTCTACTCACACGGATATCAACCAGGTCAAAACTACCGCACCCAAGCAGTACGAACCCTTCCACCACGTGCGGCCCTCGAACCGCGACTGACGACAACTTCAGGTACTGCGTTCGGCCCAACTCGGGCCGCGTCGAGCCTGGCCAAGATGTCGAGGTCACCGGTACGCCTCTTGGACAATTGCCAGGTGGTCACATGCAACTGACCAAATGCAGTTCTCCTCCAGGCCATGAAGGCTGAGCCCCCTCAAGACGCCAAATGCCGCGACAAGTTTTTGGTGCAATCTGTTCCTATCACTGCCGACAAGGAATTCGCTAGCATTGCCAACATTGTGAGAACAGACCGTAATGTCGGTCCGATGCTGCGGCGCACAGGCTAACGATGTTTTGCACAACAGCTCGACCAGACCGACAAGTCCATCCTTCAGGAGAGAAAGATCCGGGTCAACTGGCTTCCTGCCGAAGACGGGTCCGCGAATGGCGCCGGCCCGTCGGCCGTTGCCTCGACTCCCAGTCGTCACTCGACCGTCAATGGGGTGCGTTTGTCCATCGAATGCGCACCAGAGGTCTCGTCGCAATGCTGACAAATCGCAGGATCACACCCCCGATGTCTCTCATGTCTACTCCTCCCCCGGCCCGGAAGCCGACTCCGCTGGCAGCCCTAATGCGGGCGCTGCGCAACCTGCAAGCCCCGACGTCAAGGAAGACACCGTTTCCGAAAAGGCGCAGTCGACAGTCAGCGCCGCCAGCCACGTCGTTGCCAACACGGCCCAGACCACGTACGACGAGCTGAAGCAGAAGCTCCAGCAGGCCGAGGCCAAGATTGCCTCCCTCCAAGATACCAGCGGCCTCCGCCAACGTGTGAAGACGGAGAGCGAAAAGCTGCCCAGCGCGCAAGAGGCCGCGGCGGCAGTACGGCAGGGAGCGGAAGGCGTCTCGGTCCAGGTCGTCGCCTTCCTGTGTTTCGTCAGCTTCCTGCTCGCCTACTTCTTCTTTTAACGCCTCGTTAGCATTCCCCTGAAATCCCCCTTTTCTACGACATTTCTTTTGGAGGACTTCCGAGCAAGACCCTAGCCACAAAACGGGTGGGATTGCAACCAGCCCGCGCGCTTGCAATGCAGCGGCGAACGGCAGGCACTGTGCTGGACGGCCTGCCGGTGGACGGGCACGGAAGAGGATCACTGACGGCCTCTAGTTGGCACTAAACGGAATCTGAAGCACACTTGTAACTATACGGTTGTTCTTTTTGTCGCAACGGCCCGGCGTCATGGACGCGAGTTTCTCAATTCGAGTTTTTTCATTTGTCAAATTGAGCACGTTAACAACGTTAAATCGAAGATTAAAACAAGAGCCATCGCTCTGTTACGCCAGGGCTTGAGGATCTACGGTCCTACCGAACCTCTATATATCGTGTCCCCGTTTATTATTACAGCAAGGCCCCCCTTTTTTAACGTTCTTTTCATATCGACAGGGATATCGTCAACCATGAGTTTACCGAACCACTTTTGGCGCTGCCTGAAACAACAGCTTTCTGAATCTATATTTCCACCCTCCAGTCGTCACAAACAAATCGTTCAAGCCTCAATCTCCTCGCGCGTCCAGTCGGCAATCTTGGCGCCGCCGCCAACCTTGCGGCCGCCCTGCTTCCTCTTGACGCGGGAGGTGATGCCGACGTTCTCGTCCAGGATGAAGCGCCAGATGGCGGAGATCCAGCTGCGGTGGTAGGGCAGGTCTTCGTAAAACTCCTTTGCGATCTCGCGGAGGACGGGCAGCTTGGTCCAGGGGACGGCGGGGAAGTCGTGATGCTCGTTGTGGAGGCCGACGTTGTAGGTCAGGAAGTTGAGCGGGCCGTAGTAGGAGAAGGTCTCGGGGACGGGGATGCCGTTGCCCGGGTCGCGCGCGGCGGCGGGGACGGTCTCGTAGACGTAGTGCTCGGCGATGAAGTGGCCCGCGAGGGGGTGGAGGGAGCCCGCGAGGAAGGAGGAGAGGAGGAAGTAGAGGACGGCGTTGCCGCCCCAGAGGGCGTAGAGGGTGTAGTCGAAGGCGAGCTGGACGGCGATGTTGAGGTAGTGCAGCTTCGTGAGGGGGATGGCGTAGACGGTCATGGGGCGGATGGCGTAGAAGAAGATCTGGAAGGTGCAGAAGAAGGCCTTGCCGAGGATGGAGTCGAAGAAGACGACCTCGAGGGCGGTGGGGAGGTCGGTGTCGAGGCCGTCGACGCCGAGGGACTTGTGGTGGGTGAGGTGGTAGGGCTGGTAGATGTTAGCTTTTCCGCGACGTTGTTATCCTTGGGCAGGTCTTCCAGCGGCCCATCGTTCTCGTTGAGACTCACCCTGAAGGAAGCGCTATACGGCACGCCGATGGGCAGGTTGGCGAAGATGGCGAACAGGCGGTTGGCCTTGGGCGAGCGGAAGGCCAGGTTGTGGGAGATCTCGTGGATGGCGAGGAAGAGGTTCTGGTTGGCGGTGGCGCCGAAGATGTATCCGATGATCCAGAACTTCCAGGACCAGAAGGAGGCGTCGCGGAGGTACCAGGCCCAGAAGACCTGCATCGCGACGACGCCGGCGACGACGTACTTGGTCAGGGGCTCCGGCCCGCAGAGCTTGGTGACCTGTTGGCGAGGACCTTGTCAGTATTTCGGTTCCATTCTTCCGTGTGCGAGCGCAACGCCACTCAGAAGGAGTAAAGGGTACCTCTGGGTGAGCCTTGATGATGGCCAGGCGGCGGGTGCGGTGCGGCTCCTCGGTGTAAGTCCAGAAGAAGTCGCGCTCCTTGGACTCGACGGCGGACTGCGGTTGGTCGGCGGCGGCGCCGTTGGCGGCCTTGCGCTTGGACGGCTTCGTCACGGTCGAGGCGGCGGACACGGCCATTGTCGCGGTATTCCGGGTGCGGGATATGTGGCGTGGTAAAAGATGGGCTGTCGATGGGTGACTGTTCTTTATAGGTGGGCCGATAAAGCGACTGTTGGTGGGCGGCGATCTTTTAAAGAAGACAAAAATCTGTCCTGACCGAGAGAGAGAGGGGCGTGGCGAGACGAAGTGGGAAAAAAAGAACGGGACGGGAGATCTGATCACCTGCTCAGGCGACTCGTAGGTATACTTTACGAGCGACGAGGACAGTGCTCTTTTTACCTGTGTGACAACACGAAAAAGAGAAGAAGAGATGTTGGAGATCCGTCAGGTTTGTTTTTCTCACCCCTTTCGCGCGAAGATGGAGCGTTGGTGGGAGAAAGATCATGCCTCGAACGCGGCAAATCTCCTGATGGCGGGCTGTCCACCAGAAACTTTAGGGGGCTTCCGAAGCGGTGTACGCAGCGAAGGGCCTGTGGCGCAGCGGGTATCAGTGGGGGAAGAAAGGGGTGGGGGGATACCCTTGCCCCGCTGTGGCCAGTCGTTCGGAGCATGTGTTTCGCGGTCGCTGCTAATATGAAGCTCTGTACAGGGGGTCAAATTGGGATAGAGGATTGGCCAGTGGAAGTTTGGAACAAAAGATCGCATTTTTTTCTGTTGATCCCTCTTTCTTCTCCTCCCCCGATTTCATCCACCCCTGAACCACCCTGATGGACGTTGGGGAATTGGGGAAATTCTAGAACTCCACAGCCACCACCCACCACATAGAACACCCTCAGACAGACTCTCTTCCCCCAGTTCCTTGCATTCGAACCTATGCTTTTCGTGCAACGGTGTGGCAAACCGCGCAGCAAAGTTATCGTGCATGCGATTCTTCCTTCCCATCTCCTCCGCGGTACCTTGCCTTGAGGGTGGGTACCTTACCTTAATGTGCCTTGGCTCTCAGGTACCACGGACGATATCGACGTCGTTTTCGTCGCTTAGCAAGAAGCCAATGGCAACCTCTTCGTCCTCTTCTCAGGTCCGTCATATGACGGCCTCTTGTACGCCGTCTCGATGCGTCGTCGGGAATCCTGGGAACGGGGAGAGCAGGGTGACCCTTGTCGCTTTCCATCCGCATCTTTCACTTTTTATATCGTCTGGTGTTCCTGGGAAGTTTAGCTCCGTGTATGCTTAATGCGCATGCGCATGCGCATGCAGCTCGCCTCCATGCCTGCCTTTGCCCTGTCTGATCAGGCACGGATACGCGTCGAATATTGATGCGTATGTTACGAATTACTGCTGTGCGAGTGCATGGACGATGACGGCGATGGCAACGACCACACCTTTTTCGTCGTTGTTCATACGTGTTGAGACTCGAGACTCCAAAGACATTGTGGCCACGAGGTCTGTGGATGAGAGAGGGATGACACGCCGATCCCCCGTGTTTCTCTCCACCGTCAAGTGTTCGGGTGTGTGAGCCGCGGGCCGGTCGGAGACATATTGCGTCGTCATATCGGGATGTTTGGTTACATGGATTGGCGAGGGCGGATTGGACCGCTGAGTTGCCGTTCACCCCGAGTCTATTTACCCGCCGCTCATCCATAGTTGCTCGCCAGTGACGATCGCCTCTAATGGGGCTGTCAACATGTCTTCGGAGGGACATGGACCGCAAAGAAGGGATATCTCTCAAGCCGGAACTCCTTAAGAACGTGGGCGAGCACAGCATCGCGAGGCCTCTCAAGTGAGTTGGATTTTTTCCTCGGATACTTCTTCACGATACACACGCCTCGTTTCGAACCGTAGCCAACATGCGCCTCGTCCTACTCTCCGCCCTCCTCGCGCCTCTCGTCCTCGCCAAACCCGAGAAGATCAGGGGCGTGAGGGACCCCATCTACCACCTGTACCTGCAGGCCCACCCCGAGGACCCGACGATCCCCGTGCTGGGGCCCGAGGCCTCAGCCGAGTCCTTCGACATTGCGGGCACCATCCGGAGCGCCAACTCGAGCTCGTACCTGAACGTCGGGGGCGACGCTACGTCGTACAAGACGCTCACGTTCGGCGACGCCTCGGAGACGGACGCGTGGGGGCTCGAGGGGGACACCATCATCACCATCCGGGAGAGCAGCTGGGGACGCCGTGGGTTGACTTCCGCATGCCCTGCTATTTTCAGGGCTTTTTCTCTCTCTGTCGATATTCTCGTCGAGTAGCACTGACGTTTTGGTTGTTTATACGAGCAGAGCTCAACTTCCTCGTGTGCCAGCTGGACGCGAGCTATTGGCAGGTGTTCCTCCAGACCGGGAGCGACGCGCCGAGCGGCAAGACTTGCAGCAACTATCAGACGATCCACCTCCCCTGCCTGTGTTAGATGTAACCCGGAGGAAACGTGGCGGGCTGGACGGGCTTCCTTGCCTGGGTTTGGGCCGAAGCTGCCTCCGATGGCGGGTGCGTGGACGTTACATGCAGACAGCAAAGTGATGGCCCTCAATCCCGCACTGACTGATCTTCAAGGCAGCCATGTTTCGTTTTCGGTGTGGCTGGGAGCTGGGAGCTGGGGGTTAAAGCTTGGTGGCCTGTCGGAAACATGCTTTGTGTAGATCAACAAGGAAACCGTTGGCTGTCAAGAGCACACAAGCGCCACTCGGCGATCGGCCGGCGCGAGTTTATTCGAGGCGTGTTCCAGATTTCGTGTGACCACACAGCCAAGTCCCCGGTCCGTGGTCAGATGACATGGGCCGCTGTCGGCGTTGATGGATAGTTCCAATATCGGATAGAAACTAACATCAGAATATGCATATGAAAAGTGAGAAGGATTCGGTGCTATAATCAGAGTGATTTTAGGCTACCATCAATACAAGTAACTGTAGAGTGGGAGAAGAATGAGAATGAATGTACTCGATAAACCCGGTGCCTGAGCTGTATATCGGACACTGGGCGGCGATTTCCGTGCATCCACATGATGCGTATGCTGTGCTATGCTCTGTCGAGAACAGGGACTGCAACCATCACATACCCAGCTGTGACGACAGGAGCCTCTTCATTCTCGTTCCAAGTATAGCAAGGCACACGGGAGTGCAGTGTCGGAAACATGTTCGAGGTAGGACGTAGCCGTCTCTATGGATCCTCCGTACTTATGAAAAGTTTGGATTTCATGTGAAGCAAGTATCAAGAAGAGTGCGGTTACAGTTCACCCGACGAAGTATCTACATGGTATGTAAGCAGTATAGATGTCAATAACGACACCACCTTCAATTCTCAAAGTAAATGAGGTAGTTTACAAAGAAATGTCTAGGTATAGCCAGCAGCAAGGCAGAGATTGTCCTGCAAAACCCCCAGTCACAGGCAAATTGATGATGGAGTTATCTGCATGGGTTAGAAGTGAGTGCGCATGCTGCGGCTATAGTCAAATGAAGATGGTGAGACATGCAGCAATCCAACATCACCCACCGTGGTCTAAGAAATCACGGTTTCCCAGACGCGTGACCTCCCCGGAGCGGCTAAGGCACATCGTGGTCCGTCGGAACGGCCTTTGATTGAGACAAGCCGAAGGATTCTCTCTAACACGAACGATTCGGCTCAACCTTTTGCGACTTTTACTGGTTGAAACATTACACTGGCAGCATTGTGGTGAGAAGACTCGGGTCGGTTTTGTTCTAAGCACTCAGTAGGCTGTACAAGAAGTCACCTCTACCTCGAAGCCGTTACCCAATTTTGATGCCTCCTCCACTGGCACTCACGACAGTACCCGTGATCCACCTGGCGTCCCGACCACATAGCATCCCAACGACATCGGCCACGTCCTCGGGCTGCCCGAACCGCGGGATGGCCTGCATGGGGAAGAACTCGTCCTGGAAGCTCTTCACGGCCTCCGGGCCGCAGTTGACAACGGCCTCCGTCTCCGTCAGCCCGACCGTGACGGCGTTGGCCGTCGTGCCCGCCATGAACGCGTACCTCTCGTCCTTGCCGCCGAAGGCCTGGGCCCATGTCCGGCACAGCGACTCGCCGGCCGACTTGCCCGCGGCGTACAGGAGCTGGTCGCTCCAGGGCTGGCGGGAGCGGATGGAGGAGATGTAGATGATGCGGCTCTCGGGCTGGAAGTATTTTCTGCGGACGAGCTCCTCCACGATCAGGACGGGGGTTTGGATGTTGCCGAGCAGGCTGCGCTGGATCTCGGAGGGACCGGTTTCGCCGATGGGATAGGGCATGGGATCACAGGCGGAGTTGACGAAGATGTCTACCTTGCCGTTGAAAGAGTCCTTGAGCTCGTTGGCTATTGTGGTGGCACAGTCTTGGGAGAAGATGTCCGCAACCAGGCCCTTGATCTTGAGGCTCGCGGGTCGCTCTCTGGAGGTGGCTTCGAAGACGCTGCTGGTGATCTGACTGTTCAGGTCTTCTGAGATAGCCTTGATGCCCTCGTCACTAGTGCATGTTCCGAGGATAGAGCATCCCCGAGAGGCCAGGTTGAAGGCGATGGCTCTTCCGATGCCACGGGAGGCACCGCTGATTAGAGCGACCTTGTTTAGAAGATCTAGCTCACGTACGTTCGCCATGTTGTGTACAATTATGCAAGAACAATTAAGATTTAGGCGGGGGATGCGCAAGAAGAAAAAGAATGGCTGAGCAGTTGATCATGTGATTTGTTTTCCTCAGGTCGACGGGCAATAAATCCTATCAAGCGTCCAGGTGACCTCCGCCGCACTTGCGATGAACGACAGTACATGGTAGGGTTAGGTGAGGTTCTGTTGAGGGGTTGAAGTAGCGACAGAGCCAGGAGACCGGGGTTGTGCCTTGATTCGCTATCACATGCAGATGGTTCGCCGCCAACGGCCAGCTGGGGGAGACAGGGATCCTTTTGGGGAATGATATCACCTCAGTGAGGACCGAAATGGCACCAGCAGGGTGGAGACCTCTTAAAAGCACCTCACCTGCAGGGCGCTCTGCAGCGCTGTGCAGTATTAACAGCAGCACGATGCAATACTGTAGCAGAGCTACCGGGACCTTATAGGCCATTAATGAATCTGGACCGTCTTTAGGGTTCCCTACTGCGCTGATCAGGTCACCGATGAATGACCGGGGAGACCTGGGTCGCACCGGACCTGCGTTTGGTACCTCATCGCTAGAGAGGGGGATAGGGGCACGCGACCTGTGGAAGAGGCGCATTTGCCGCACCACGAAGGATTCCGATTTTGGAACTACGGTGCTTCTTTTTCTGCCAGCCAAAGCTGCGCCCAACACGGGGTAAGGTATGATACTTCGATGTCGCCGTTTTTTCTCTTTTTCTTTGAGCGACGGGAGCGGCCGATCGAAGAAAGAATGTTTAGGTGGCTGCAAAAAGAAACGTCGAGGACGGGAAGGGAAGGGGAATGAGCTCCCACTGAACACGCCAGCCCGAGAGCTGCTGCAGCTACACCGCCCAACATCCGCCAACCACCACCTGCGCTGAGGAAGGTCAACCAGAGGTTGGTTTGGTTCAGTTTAGGTACCGCGGGTGCCTCAATGGGTTCCTTACCTTGGTAGGTAGGTACCTAGTGTTAGCGATTGCCTACTTTGGAAGTATCTTGTGGTTCGCTTGCCTGGCGAGGCGACCTGAGGAAGGCACCTATCTCCAGGTACCTCAACCGTCCTCGAGGCGGTCCGGGGTACTGAAGGTGGTAACGCCACGTGAAGATAAGCTAAGGAAGCCTGGCGAGGAAGGGCCGCCAAGGACCACCTTAGCCTTAACGATAAGCCCAAGCTCCAACCTGGTGCTCCGCTGCGCTGCGCCGCGAACTCTGGCCTGGCTCCGCTTCCTGCCACCTCGCCCAAAAATCTCCCGTCCTGGTTGAATTTAATCACCCAGGCTTCCCAACTGTCGCCCGCCCTTACGCTCTTTCCCTTCCGGACGACTGGACGAAACCACGTCAAGCCTCAAAAATAGGTCGAACCCCGTCCTCGTCTGCAGCTGTCTGGTTTCGTAGACCTTCCTCGTCGACTCGCCGCATGCTGCTCCCTTGCCCGACCGAAACGGAACGAACTTGAGCTCCTACTCGGCCTCAGCAACCCGCGACTCGGATCTCCTCCGCGTCCCCTCACCGACTCCCTCCCTACCCCTCCGTCGCGCCTCGAAACGACTACATCCTTAGCTCCGGCCCCGTCGACGACTGCGACGATCACCGCGGGTCCTTCTCCTCCACCGGCCGACATCTCCCAAGTCGGTCTACCGTCCAAAGTGGACGTCCAGCACCGAACTACACCTCCTCAGTCGGCGCGGCTCCAGCAAGCCAGCTCGTCGCGCCGATGTGGTGGTTCTTCCGAATCGTCGCCAGTTCCGTCTTCCTGCTGAGCATAGTCCTCTCGATACCCGTCGCCTTCGACGTCGGCGGTAGGGATAGCGGCCTGGCCTACAGCCTGGCCCTCTGCAGCTTCTACTTCGTCTACTCGCTAATCGCCGTCGTGACCCCCGCCGAGTCGCGCGTCCGCTGGGCCATATCCGTCATCCTCCGCCTCTCGCAGTGGATTGTCATTCCGGGACTTCTGATCTGGGCCCTCGGTCGCTTCGCCGTCGATGCTGGTGCCACCAACTGGGTGGAGCGCACGCTGCAGGGTATCACCGCCTCCAAGTCGACGTCATGGGGAGAGTGGGTGTTTGGCGAGGGTGGTGTGGTCGAAACCATCACCCTGGGAGGCTGGGATAAGACTCTGAGATACTCGAGCCCGGTGTTCCAGCTGCTGGAGGGCTTCTGCACTTTGCTTGTCATCCAAGCCGCCGGCCAGATCACAAAGTGGCTTGTGAACCAAGGACGAAGCGACACCTGGATTGTAAGTGGCCTCTTTGTTGACTTGTGTGATTTGGTCCCGGTCAACAGTCCCAACATCCCGAGTCTTCGCATACCGTTGTGACATATCCGTGCTAACATGTTCACAGATTACCCTGCTCGCCATCTCTGGCAGCATTCTCGCCAGTGCTGTCTACTTCCTGTGGCGCGTTGCCCACTTCCCCCACATTGACAACTCAGATGCCATCCTCATCGGGATCACCATGACCTCGGCCTTCTTCCTCTGCGCGTACGGAATTGGCAGTGGCCGAGGAAACCCTGTCGAGTCCTCCCTCCTTTTCGCCTATGTTGTACTCTGTGTCTACCAGATCTTCACCGACTACATGCCCTCGGAACATGCTGAGGCAGACCACTCTCAGCCGTCGCAGCCCGACTTCCCGCCTCTGCCACCGATCATCATGGCTTCCTACTCGACCCTGCTGCATATGCTCGGCTCCCTTCCTCATGCCGTGCACTCGTCTCTGAGCCTCCTGTACGCCGCATTCCAGACCATCACCCCCTCGGTCATTATCTCTTTGGCCTTCCGCCTGCTGGTCTTCTACTGTGCCACCCGTATCATCCCCGCCGTTCGCGAATCTGGTGCGAGGGCCCTCATGGAGGAGCCGACCCTCGAGGAATCCGACGCCGCCAACTGGCTCGTCGGTATCATCACCTACTTTTCGCCCTCGATCCTGATCGCCATGTACACGAGTCTGCTTCTGCAACACTTCTCCACCAGCGACGGGCCCGACGGCTGGACTCTTAGAGGCGGCGACCCCGGCGGCAATGTCTGGCGCTGGACGAACGTCGTTGCGACGATGGCCCTGTACGCGATTGAGCTGTACCTCGGCAACGAGGACCACGACGGTGGTCTGACGAATCACTGGAAGCTGGACTAAAACAACTCACGCCCAGCACTTCGCAGTCTCTAGGAATCCAACCCACGAGGCGAGCAACATTCCCCGATTTCTCGGGGTCTACTGATACCAGCCTGTCCAAGCAGGCCAACAAAAACTGATCGATCAACGTACATAGGGTCGTCACGACACATGGGGGGCTACGGGCACGGAAAGGGGAAAGGGTCGGCACAGAATACGGCGTTTTGGGAGGAAGTCTGCATGTTCCAATGGCGACTTTTTTGTTACTGCGGGTTCTGCGGGATGGCTTACAGGGACTTTTTTAAACTATCACAGCCCGAGTGTCTATTGCCAACTGCTGTGCCTCGAGCTTTTCCATACACCTTAGGAAACTTATTTTTCTACATGAAATGCATTGGAGATGTAGTCTCTGCTTCTCGGTCCGCTCACGTGTGTAATTGATAGGAAATAATAGATACCCTTGAGAAGCAAGGAAGCTTTTGCCGGTCATCCAGTGGGGGTGAATTGCGTCGTGGGTGGATGAGGCGAGACACGCGATGTTCAGGCCATCCGGGAAACGGTCGTTGCGCAACCCACTTTGACAGGTGCGAAACGAAACATCTCCTCTTTCCTCTAGTGCCGACCTCGGCAACTCAACCTAGCTTCACTTACACCCGACCTCAACCGTACGTCTGGTATCACCGTCAAATCCAACCACGCATCCAATCTTGATTTTTTCAGCCCAATTTTTCACAAGAACCCCCGATTGTTGTCTCAAACGGACGTCAGACACGCTAGCCATCCCACCAAGATGCCGGAGATAAACCCCATGCAAACGGCCGCCGCGCCCCCGCGCGCCGTGTCCAAGACCACGATCCTCATGTCGGGCCTTCTCTGCGACGTCTACGGCCTCGCGGAGCTTTCCTCTGCTCAGCAGCGCTCCCCCAGCGCCGTGTCGTGTCTCTGGCTGTACCACGGCCGGCTGCGGGCCAAGGAGGACATGGGCGACTTTGCGGCGCGGGTTGTTTCCCGGTGGAACTCGTCGGATCAGCGGACAAAGGCGGGAAGGGGGCTCATCGCAGTGGCGTTTGACCAGCGCAACCACGGCTCGCGGCTGTTGTCTGCGACGGCGAACGAGTCGTGGAAAGGGGGGAACAGGGCGCATGCGCTGGATATGTACGGCATGGTTGCGGGGATGGTTAACGATACGAAAGGGTTGATGGATGCTGTTGAGGGGTATGTGAAGATGGAGATGGATGAGGGAGGAAAGCAGGGGTGGAAGATTGACCAGCACCTTGCGCTTGGTGTTAGTCTGGGAGGGCATAGTGTGTGGCAGGCGATGTTCGGGGAGGCGAGGATGGAGGCTGGGGTTGTGATTATTGGGTGTCCTGATTACATGGGTGAGTTCTTTGCTTTGCTGCGCATGGTTGGGAAAGCTGACGAGATGTTGTGTAGCGCTCATGTCGGACCGCGCGAAGAGGTCCAAGCTGTCGACGTACTCCGCCGAGGACGACGGGGCGTCGTTCCTAGGGAGCAGGGACTTTCCCTCTGACCTCGTCGCGGCGTGTCTGCGAGGTGATCCGAAGGGCATCCTCTTCGGCACTGGCGCCATCCCCGCGGCTGAAGACAATCTTCCCGAGGCTGAGATTCAACGTCTAAGGGCACTGCTAGACGCCCGTCTCGGGGACAAGAAAATCCTCGTCTGCTCCGGCGGCGACGACCGGCTTGTGCCGTACGCCAAGACCCAGCCGTTTGTCGAGCTTTTGCAAAATGCGACTAAGACGTGGTACGCGGACCGCGGGCTGGAGGTCGAGAATATTGTCTACGACGGCGTTGGGCACTTGTTTAGCGACGGGATGGTCGAGGACGCGTGCCGGTTTTTGGTGGATGCTGTTGCGCGTGCCGGGGAGGTGCCGGAGAGGTCCAAGATCTGAAGATGGTTCACGGGAGAAGGGGTCGGAGGGAAAGGGGGAATGTATGATTACTATGAATATCTAAGCCCACGGCCTCTTTGCGTCGTCTACCAGCGCCTCGTGACCGTCAATGATACAAGTGACCACGCCGCTGCTAGCCCTCTCCTCCTCGTCCGCGAAGAGCCTGTCCTCCAGACCCCAGGGATTCCTCGCCCGCCTCTTTCCCGCCAGACTCGCCCCGACGCCGTGCGGATCACGAGTCCACTCGTCCACAGCGCGCTGAACACCAGCAATAGCAGCACCCTTCTTCTCCCCCGCCTCCTGACTACTTCCCTCCTCCGTCTTCCCGGAGGCAGCCTGCCGCATCCCCGGCGGATCGATCCCCACGAACCGCACCCTGTCGAGCGGGAACCCGACGGCGGCGCAGTGCCCCTCGACGATGCGCGACCTTTTGAATGCGTGGCTTACTATGGTGAGGAGCGCGGGCCAGGAGGCGTGGGTGCGGTGGAAGAGGAGGAGGGAGTGCAGGATGTTGTGGTACGAGTCCAGCGCCTGCGTGTCCTGCAGGATGCGGGACGTGAAGGGGGCGGCGTCTGGGATGATGTCGAAGTAGGCGTTTGCCGAGGCGAGGGAGGCGTAGGATTCTGCTTCGGAGAGGCGGGTTTCTCTGCGGGTTGGGCCTCTTGAGGGTGATGTTAGTCGAGGGTTAGATGGTTTGGACATGGGGTGGTGAGATGAGAGGATGATTGGAGTTTGTCCCTCGTGATATCTCACTGGTGGGATTGAGAGCTCATTGCATGCGCTGCGATCGGGGGCGGGGGGGGGGGGGGGGGGGGGGGGGGGGGGGGGGGGGTGCGGCACGGCAGAAGAAGGCTTACCCCGAAAACACGAGCACGGCTGCCGGATCGTCCCGCAGCGCCGCCAGCCCGGCCTTGATGTGCTCGATGAAGGTCGGCGTCTCGCCGGCCTGGAAGTCGGCGATGAGCCACTCCGACTCGGAGTGTCCCCGGGCGGGGCCGCCGGTCCAGATGCCGTGGCAGCAGACGACGACGAGGTGCGTTGGGGTGGTCATGGTCGGTTCGGGATGATATTGAGGGAGGGGTTTGGGTTTCGGGCGCTTGGATGAGTTGCGACTTCGCGGCGGTGTGAGGGTGTGGATCATGTGATGCTGAGAATGCACGTCTCCGCACAGCGTGGACGAGGCTGTCGCCAATACACATCTCTGTGTCGGTGCTAGAGTCTAGTGCGTTCATGGTCGATTTATTGACATTATTTGATTTTTAGAACATCATGGCAATATTGACACCTAGATTGCTCTCGTCTCATGTCTCATAAGTCCCGTATGCATCTCCAACCAGATACAGACTGCCTGTTACCACAATAGGGCCGTTATCGGCATTCTCGACGGCCCATTTCATAGCGGCTTCGAGGTTCTTTTCCCCGGCACATATCGCCTTCGCACCGGCCTCAGACGCCATGTCCCGCAAGGTGGCGGGAGGCAGCGGCTCAACCCAAGGCATCGTCTCGCGCTTGGAAAAAGGGACGCAGGCGACGCTGTCGCCCGGCCTCAGCAACGTGCGGAGCATGCCCCCGGCATCCTTCCCATCCTGCTTGGATACCGACACGATCCAGGTGACGGGCTTGTCCGCAACGCGCAGCCGCCGCTCAACGTACGTAGACAGCGTCTCGGCAGACTGCGGGTTGTGCGCCCCGTCGATGAGAACCGGTCTATCCTTTCGCGAGGGGTGCTTCTTGCTCACATCGAGCCACGAGAGGCGGCCCAGGTGACTGACGTCCTTCAGGATCGGCAGGGCCTGCTCGGCGGAGAGGTTCAGGTGCGGGTAGGCGAGCTGGAAGGCGGCGATGGCGCAGGCCATGTTCTGGGCCTGGTGCGGCATCAGCTCGGAGGACCGGTAGAGGGAGTCCAGCAGGCCGGCCTGTTCCGTGGTGAGGTGCAGCGGGGCCGAGACGCTCTCTGCGTGGCGGCGGAAGACGTCGAGGACCTCGGGCGGGTTGCTGCCGTCGACGACGCAGGGCACGCCGGCCATCATGATGCCGGCTTTCTCCTTGGCGATCTCGGGCAGGGTGTTGCCGAGGAAGGCCTGGTGGTCGAGGCCGATCTTGGTGATGACGGTGACCTTTTTGTGGCGGAGGACATTGGTGGAGTCGAGGCGGCCGCCGAGGCCGACCTCGACGATGCCGGCCTGCACCTCGGCGCGGGAGAAGACGCCGAAGGCGATGAGGGTGGTTACCTCGAAGATGGTGAGGGCCTCCTGCGGCGCACCGGGCTGGGCGAGCCTGTCCTGCTCGTCGTCGAGGATCTTGCGGCGCACGTCGTTGTAGACGTCCTGCTGGACGGACACGCCGTTGACCTTGACAGCGTCGCGCGGCTCGACTAGGTAGGGCGAGGTGAAGAGGCCGTTGGAGATGCCGAAGGACTTGCACAGGGCCGAGAGGTAGGTGCAGGTCGAGCCCTTGCCGTTGGTGCCGGCGACGTGGATGGCGTCCCACTTCTGGGGGACGCCCTCGAGGGCCCTCGAGATGCGGTGGAGGCCGAGGCTGATGCCCTTCATGGAGGCCATGCTGAAGGTCTCGCGGGGTGTTGGGTCTCGGCGGTGGTTCGGCACCTCAAGCCATGTGCACCGATGCCGCTGTCTCGGCGCCGGGAGAGCAGTGGAAGGATGGACGTCAGCGGACAGGGGCGGTGGGCCGGTAGCGGCTGTCTGTCGAATGGACCGCTTGCGCCGAGTATTAGTGGCTCACAGGCTCTCTGGTTTGTGTTTGTGGGAGTGAGTCACTGGGACTGTTGGTGGTGAACGGGTCTCGGAATTTTTTCAGGGTCCTGAGGTCGCATCTGCCTGCATGTGCATCCGCGTGAGCGTCCGGGTCCGGCAGCTGAATGCTGTGGGCGAATGGATTGTGGTTGAAAATCAACATGAAAACTCTACTTTCCAGATGACCCCTCGAATGGAAGTTGGCAAGTTCCATCTGTTCGGAAAAAGATTTCCTTCCCAATAAGCTTCAGCCTCTTGGGTGCATCTTCAATTCAAGGTACGTGTCGCGGCAGATGGGCAGATGGGCAGATGGGAAACATTAGGCAGGTACTGATGTAGGTACTTCCATAGGTCTGGATGTGCCTGGCCAACCATACTGGCTGGCGGCTCTAGCCACGAACAAAACCCAGAGCTCTTTCAGCCACACGTGACACCGGCGTGTCCAGCTTGCCCGGTGCTCCTCCCCTGCACCAAGGCGAGCCCGTGATTGGCTCAAAATGACCTGCGTCAAAAAGGACGCCACAGGGGGGCCGCACAGAGGCGCCAGCCACTCACAAAAAAAAGAAGGTAAAGCGGCTATTCCCCAAAGACCCGCGCGATTCCTCTTCGTTTGTTTTTTTGATTCTAATTTTCCCCCTTTGCCTCCCTCGCCGTCCCGTCCAGTCCAGCCCGGTGCCTTCCCAACCGGCCCATACGCGTCCACTCCCAGTCCCAGTCGCCAGCACACTGAGTCCCGGTGCCCCCGTCCCGGTCACTGTCTCCATCTTTCCTTCCCCAATTATTCGGGACCCGTACCTGCCCTGCTTTGCTTGAGTTGCGCTGCCCCTGTTTCCCTCATTCAGGCCGCCGCCTGCCCCACGACCGGGAAAGAGTACCTGCACCCGCCTCGGTTCTTCTGCCTATCGCTCACGGCATCGCGAATCCATCGCGAACACGGCCCCGTTTCCATCAACGACAACCGTCGCTTCTCCCAATCAGCCCCCCGCGCGGCTCGCTTGCTATTTGCCCATAATCATCCGTCACTTATTCCGCTGATATTCGCCCGCGCGACACTGCAGTTCAAGATGGGACTCCCGTAAGTCTTCCTACCTACTCGCTACCCCGACGGTGGTGCATCGCATGCCGCCGCGCCTGGTCGGACGTTGGCTCAATCCATCAAGCCCGCCCATCCAGTCGCGTAACCGCATCGTCCCCGTCCAATGCTTCCATTCAAATTCCGTCTCGTCTGCACCCAGTCATCATTCATAACCGTCCTCGGTCGCGTTGCGCTCGCGCTCGCGACGCCGAATCTCCGGCTGCCTGCATGGTCGTCTCGGTTGCGTCGATGCCGCGATACCTCATCTTTCGTTCAATCGCCGTCGCTTTGCACGACGGCCTCGCCTGATCCTAGCCCTCGCATACGTCGCTAATGTCGCAACTTTGCCATCCGCAGACTATTCGTCGCCCCTGTCGAGTCGGATCTTCCGACCAAGATCGGTGACAAGTCGTCAGCCACGCGCCGACCGCGCTCCTCAATTCGCCGTCGCGATCTCAGAGACCCCAACTCGCGTTTCCGTGTGAGGCGCGCAGCTCTGCTTCGTGACAACTTCCCCACACCGGGCCCCGAGCCTGTTCCGCAGGCACGGTATCCGTGGATCGAGTCCGGCCATCCTCCGCCGCCCGAGGCCTACCGCGCACCGCCGCCGCGGACCACGACCACTCCGCCCGGCGATGCGGCCCGTCCGGCGCCGTCCGCCGAGAGTACCGAGTTGCGCGAGGCTCTCGGTGAGATGCGAAGACGTGGCGTCGACCCCCGAGAAGCTCGCATCATCTCCATCTTTGGCGAAAGCTTCTTGGACAGCCTGCAGCAGCCACAGCGGAGATCCGCCGCGAGCCCTCCACCGCCCGCCCGCGAGCCAGACAACTTCATCGATTGGGAGTACACCCAACCCGACACGGACGAATTTGCACCCGGAGATTTTGCTGCCGAGAGGCGAAGGTGGCATCTTGCTCAGCTTGATCGCATGTCGATGGTGAGTCGCTCAGCAGCATGTGCATAGAGGCGCCGCAACCTAACGTTTCACGTAGCCTGCCCCGCCTGTTGCTGCTAGATTTGATCGCAGCCCCGAGCACTCGACTTCAGCCGGACTGTCCAGCCGGACCAACGGTAGATCACAATCCAGCCGGCAGGCTCTGAACCGTGGTAGTCGCCGTCTACGTGTCATCGGTGACAGCCGGCGTCCTACCGGACTTCCGGCCGAGCACTCTGGTACGGATGGCCTCGGCGATCGCAACAGAAGCCTGAGTCCCGATGAAGACGGCGTTTGGGACACGTTGCTGACCACGCTGACTCCGGATCCTCAGCCGCCTAGTGCTGGCTCGTCGTTCGCTTCAGCAACAGCCTCCGCGTCGGCGTCGGCGTCGCAGCCCCAGAGCGCGGCGGCATCGTCGCGCACATCTCTGACCGGGCCTGAGGCACCCGAGGACACTCTCGAGCAACCTTGCGAGTCTGGACTGGACAACTCCGATAGCGAGGGCCAGGAAGAAAACCCCTTCAGCTTCAGCAGGGGCTGGCGGTCGTTGCCCCAAGTAATGGAGCACTGGACGATGAACTATCCGTCGCGGCACAGGCGGTTCGTGTCGGACCTGGATGCCAACGACCCGAGCAGGATATCGTTCGTCAGGGCGGACAGGTCGTTCGGCAGCCGCGACGACCAGGAGATGCGCACTCGCCGGCGCCTCGAGCTTGCCCGGCACTACCGGATTGCCACCCGCGATCCTACACCCTTGCCGGAGCTGCTAGACCACATCGTGCGGGACTCGAGCGAGGAATCGCGCGGCGCCGGTGGCCAAGGACGGCCGGATGCCGACTCGGCCCCGTCGAGCAACGGCCAAACACCCAACGACAACGGGCTGGACGGATTGCAAATGATTATGCGGAACATGGCGCGGAGGGAAGACATTCCTGACGAATGGTGGGCAGGCGCCGGACTCAGTCGCAACATGCCCGAGGAGCCCTAGGGGGCGCGTGCGGGTCTGACGACCAGCTTTTACGATGAGAAATTCGAAAAATGGCAGGCGAGTTGAAAAAGCAAAAAGCCCCTGGGGCTTCTCGCTTTCGGCAGAAATGAGCGGAGTTACAAGGGGCACCATTATGAAGGGACCACCGGTGCTGTGCAACGGCGGCCTGGACGGTCTGTATAATATTTGTATTTGTGAGCGACGAGAGGCTTGTCGGGCCATATGCAGTAGGAGGCATGTCTCCTAATCTGGCCCGGGACAGGCCGGCAAAAGGCGCTTACGGGAGCTAGAGCAGCCGGGATATTCGAGTTTGCTAGAATGAAGGGTGCGAGGCGGACATTGGCCGTTCTCATTAATAATTTGCCTGCTCGCTGTGATCCCGAAGGTCGGTCGGTACCCGTCGACAGCGCGAGACCCATTCGAGCTTAATAGTTGTGCGCGGCGGATCCCGACTGTCTCGGCCTTGTAGTGAGAGATCGGGAAGGGTTTTACGTATCGTTGGGATCAGCGAGCGCGCGGCGAGGCCCACCATCTCGATGACCTGGAATGCGACGATGAGCCTAGTTTTGACCAAATCTCGACCGTCATTGAGGAAGAAATGCCAACCGGATACTGTGTACACACCTATAACCGTGACTTCCCATGTCAGCATTAACGGGTCAGACCGCAGGCCCTGAGCAAGTTGCCTTTTGGCTTTGAGGCACGATAACGGTGCCCGCCCGAAGCCAAGGAAACAGACGAGGTGACTGAGCTGCACATGTCACAGTCCGGGGTATACTAGTCTCGCTGATCACTGCGAGTAGTAAGAGGTGCTTCTTCGCCCTTGGCCTGTTTCTCCTCCCCGAAAGCTCGAAGAGGACGTAGGTACATGACGAGAGGAGAGCTTCGATTGGTGTGCCTGGCGTCTAAACATGGGTCGGAGAGGTAGGGGTGGGTAGAAAGCAAGCCGGGGGTGTGGGGGGGAGGAGGGGGGTTTGTTGACCTTTTTTAGATGAGACACATTGTCACCACGAAACCAGAGCAACGGGGAAGCTTCGGCCGTCAAGAACTGTTTGGAAAGGTAGGTATCCGTACCTGGATATATTACTGCGCCGTGCCTGGCCTGGCCTGACTTGATTGAATCCCCCAGATGTCCAAAGAACCAGGAGGAGGAGCATGTCACTCTCACTTATCTGTGGAATGTGTGAATCAGAGGGACGGGCGTTTTTGGAGTCTTGAGAAGGGGCTGTGTGACGTGGATTTGCGTTGTGTGTCTTGGACTTGGGGGAGCTAAAGATGGAAAGAATCCGGGGAAAGACCTGCTAAACTTGAAGGAGGAAGAGCATTCAGGCACGGCGAAGATACAGTGACATCGCGGCACATGTGACTGCGTGAGTGGCCGTTCCCTGGCGTGAAGAGATCCGAGCCCCTCCTCTTAGGCTCGACAGAGGCACGGCACATGGGAAACATTCATACCGCAATGACGAAGTGACGATGAGCCAAAGTGCCTCCTTTCCAGTCCTTTTGCTTCTAGTTCAGGTGTCGCTTTTTGCCTCTAGGCCACACTCGCGAGAGCTTCTAGCGTGGGATGGCCGCCAGCTACCTATACACTAGCGCGGAACGCCCAGCGCTCGTCCGAGCCCGGGGTTTCCCACTGGGCTGCAGCGGGACCTGGGAAAGCACGATGGAGCCCAGGTTATTAGCGTCCAGGTACATTTGCAGTATCCCGTAAACCTCACCACCCTCACCACTGTCCACATCACCAACATTGGCGCTAGAGGACCGGGTGCCCTGGAAGGATTTCTCGCTGAAGCGCCGCCCCGCCGGGCTCCCCTCACGGTCCTCGCCTCCCCATGCTTGTCTGACATCCCAGCAGGGAAGCTCGGGAATCCGAGAGTAGTGTAAGCCCTGAGAGGAGGGCGCGGTAGCGGGCCAATGGAGAGCTGTCGGTACCTGCCCACAGTGGGATGGCATTGGGACGGATCATGGCAGTGGGTGAACGGCCGCCAACTGGCCTTGCACAGATCGGCTGTTTCTTCTCAGCTGAGCCCCCCCGGCTAGGTGCACTAGACGAGGGCGCCGCCAGGGGGGAGCCCGGCACCGAAGGTGGGTAGCGAGGTGTGATAGCGATGCCGTCAGGTGCGAGGAGTGGCACAGGCGCGGAGGAGCGTGGATGCCGCGTGCATCACTGTCATTGCTGCCCTACCTGTTACACGTATGCGCTACCTTTTTGGGGACCATACGGATTACAGCGAAGGGCCTTGGAACCAGTCCAGTCCAGTCCAGTCCAGTCCGCCAGTTCCAAATCTCGCTCTCTCTTCCTTCTTTTTTTCTTTTTTTCTCTCTTTTCTTTTTTCTGTTTGCCCGCTCTCTCTCTTACGATGGTGTGCGAGTGCGCGTAAGCAGCTTACTCTGGAATCTCTTGGTCCAGTTGAAAAAAAAAAAAAAACTCGTCTGTTTTGTTCTCTTTCCCCGAACCATTGTTTTTCGTCTCCTCTCCCCAATCGCAGCTTTTTTGGGTGCCGAACCAAAAAAACCAACCCGTACCGCTCGTTTACCGTAGTTTTCGCACCGACACGAACCCCTCCACCGCCCACCGACCCGACCCGGCCGACCGACCGTCCGAACGCTCGAGACGATATCGACGGCTGCACTACTTGAAACGAGAGCGGAACCGATAAGGGAGAAGTTTCCGGGACTCTCTGCCTGGGTCTCTGCTTGGAAACCACCGCCGAGGGCGTAATCTGGACCGGCCACTGCAACCTGGAGGCATAGGTTACGGCGCGCCTGCTGTATAGTTCGTCTGTTATCGACGCTTTGGGGGGGGTTTTGGGTCCAGCAGCGCTCTCGACTCGACTCAACCAGACAACCGACCTGGTTTCTTTTTCCTCTCTCTCCCCGCTGCCGAGCGCCCACCGACATCTCCATGGCCTGCCCGAAATCGCTGTGACGAGAACGAGCGACGAAACTACATAGCACGAGAAAACCCCCCGAATTCCCCTGCGCACACCGACTGGCATGCCGTCCTGCTGCTGGGCAGTGTGCACCGCGCCCTCTTCTTACCCACGCCGGAACCGTTACTGCTGAGATCGCGGCGAGGCTTCCTACGATTCGGCGAAAAGGACCCGGTAATTTTTCTCGGAATTTCGTCCGAAAACGACCCTGCAGCGGCTTTGACTCCGATACGGAGAGAACGGCCTGGTCCCGCGCCGGGCTGACCATCCGCCGGCCATGCCCAACCCGTCGCCGCCGTCGTCGGCCTCCTCCTCCGTCGAACGCCAGTACCATGTCAACGGCAGGGCGGCCGTCGTGGCATCCCGCGAGAGGGGCTCGGGCACACCGCGAAAGGAGAAGGGAGGTCCCAGGGAGAGTTCGGCGTTGCAGGACCCGGGGCTGAAGGACTACGTGCGTATACATGCCCATTGGAGCTGCTGGCTGGGCTCGGGAAGGGAAGCGGCCACTGATTGGACATGACGACTAACTGTTATTGCGAAACAGCGCTTGGGGGAGTGCCTTGGGAAGGGAGCCTTCGGGTCTGTCTACAAGGCCTTCAACTGGGGGACGGGCGAGGCCGTTGCGGTCAAGCAGATTAAGCTTGCTGACCTGCCCAAGAGCGAGCTGCGCATGATCGAGGTACGCCTTGGGCCCCCTCTTCCCCCGCGAATCCATCATCCAAAGTGGCTTGCGGAGATTGACTGACCTTGCCTAGTCCGAAATCGATCTTTTGAAGAACTTGCATGTGGGTTATTCCTAGAGAGAGCGCCGGCGAGGCGCCGCGGCTGACCTTGTACCCAGCACGACAATATTGTAAAGTACATTGGCTTCGTGAAGTCGGCAGACTGTCTCAACATCATCCTCGAGTGGGTTAGGTCTTCATTCCCCTCTAGACGTGGCTGACACCAGCGCAGGTACTGCGAGAATGGCTCTCTTCACTCGATATGCAAGTCGTATGGCAAGTTTCCCGAGAACTTGGTCGGCGTCTATATGACCCAGGTCCTGCAAGGCCTGCAGTACCTCCACGACCAGGGTGTCATCCACCGTGACATCAAAGGCGCCAATATTCTCACCACCAAGGACGGCACGGTCAAGCTCGCAGACTTTGGTGTTTCGACGAGCACCCTCGCCGGAGGCCAAGACAAGGAGGCTCAGGTCGTCGGCACCCCTTACTGGATGGCGCCCGAAATCATCCAGCTCTCCGGCGCCAGCCCTGCGTCTGATATCTGGAGCGTGGGATGCACCGTCATTGAATTGCTCCAGGGCAAGCCACCGTATCACAACCTCGCTGCCATGCCTGCATTATTTGCTATCGTCAACGACGATCACCCGCCACTTCCCGAGGGCATTTCTCCGGTTTGTGGCCCCTCTGCTTTTGATTTTAATAGCGGGACGATTTGTCTGACATTTGTCTAGGCCGCCAGGGATTTCTTGATGCAGTGCTTCCAGAAAGATCCGAACCTCAGAGTGACGGCAAGAAAACTTTTGCGCCACGCGTGGATCGTCGGGTGCCGAAGGAGCGACGCGCCAGTGTCCAAGGCGCCAGCCAATTTCAGCCAAGCTGTGGAGGAAGTCAAGCAGTGGAACAAGGCCCTCAAGTCGTCCGAGACCTCACTTAGGGTGTCCATGGGCTCGGACGGCGGGGTGCCCGGACTGCAGGGACATCCCGGGTCGAGGTTCAGCGCCAACGAACCGCTCCGGCCGAGTCTGGTCACCCAGCCCAAGGGCATGCTGGCCCTCGCGAAACCGAGACGAACCCCAGACGCCTTCCGGTCCCCGGAGATTGCAGGTGAGAGTCGTCGGCCTGCTGTTCGGAACAAGCGTGTTGACTTTCTTCCAGGTGACGACAATTGGGATGATGACTTCGCGACGGCTATTTCGCCAAGCGCGCTCCATCTTCCTCACCTGAAGCCTCAGGATAACTTTGGCGGGCTGCTGTCTGCCGACAAGCTGAAGGCCTTTGCCTCCATTTCGGACTCCCGCAACGATTCCGAAAGTTACGATGACGACTTTGAAGGGGAGCTTTTGACCATCAAGGGGCCGCGGTTCAACGACATCGACTACCAGGAGCAGACGATTCGGCCCACGCCCCGTAAGAAGAGCGACAAGTATGTGGAGCCGATTAAGCTGCAATCTCCGTCCAAGCCTAGCCCGCGGAAGCACTCGAGGACATCATCACGCCCCAAGTCGCCCAGCAAGCCGCAACTCGGCCCCAGCAAGTTTGAGATCCCTGCGCCACCAGATCTGGCATACCGGGAGCAAACCGTCGAGGATTACTCGGATCTTTTCCTCGACAACGACGCTGTTTTCAATGACGGCAAACTGAACCCGTTCGTCAAGAAGGTAATTTTCACCCACACGTCCATTATTTGCTGAAGGCTCACGTGCAGCAGCAGGTTGATTCGCCCCAACTATTCCACCCCTCGGATCTGACGAGCCTTCCCCGGTCAACACAATCGCCAGTAACTGGAAGCTCAAGACGACCCACCGGCCACAAGCTTCGGCCGTCTGTGCTGCCGGACCGACCCATGCGGCGGACCCGTTCATCCATTGAAATTCAGAAGTTTGCCGAGGACGAGGGCGACGAAGATTTCTCCGACGTTTTTGGCCCTGAGGATGCAGTCACTGAAAGGGACGAGAGCGACAGGGGTTCGGAAGACGGTGGCCTAATGCTGCTCTCCAAGCTGTCGAACAATTCCTGGCTGGGAGACGACGAGGACGAAGACGACCCGTTCGCAATGATGGACCCTGGATGGGATGAAATGGACCTGGAAGCGAATATTGCCAGGGACAGGCATGCGAGGCTCGCGGAGAAGGTGGAGGAGCTCGTCCGGTCTCTGAAGACATCTGAGGGCGAGGAGAGGCTATGCGAGCTCTCCGAGGACTTGGTAAGATCGGCTTTCGCACACATACTGCATCACCATCGCTAACACACCTAGCACGCCTTGCTGTGGGAGAACGTTGAGGTCAAGGATCTGATCCTCAGCGCTCACGGCTTGCTGCCGATTCTCGAGATCCTCGAGCCCTGTACAGTCAAGAGCAGGCAGCAGATGATCCTGGCGCTCTTGAAGGTCGTCAACACTGTATGTTCCCGTGCTACAAACGTGCTGTATCCTGCGAAGCTAACAAATGCACAGATTATTCTAGACGACGTCGAGATCCAGGAGAATCTCTGCTTCGTTGGTGGCATTCCGATCATCACCAAGTTCTCGGCACGGCAGTACTCGAACGAGATCAGACTGGAAGCAGCAGCCTTTGTTCGCCAGATGTACCAGACTTCTACGCTGACCCTGCAGATGTTTGTCAGCGCAGGCGGCCTCAACGTTCTGGTGGAGTTTCTCGATGAGGACTTTGACGACGCCCGCGACCTCGTTCTGATCGGAGTCAACGGCATCTGGAACGTTTTCGAGCTGCAGGGTCCAACTCCCAAGAACGACTTTTGCAGAATCTTTTCGAGGAGCAAGATTCTGTATCCGCTTGCGCTGGTGCTTCACAGGGTGCTCGACGAGGAGGGCGAGGACGAGCTCTCTGAGTTGATCGAAGGCCGGATCGTCAACATCTTCTACCTCTTCTCACAGGCCGAGAACTATGTCAAGGAGGTCGTGGCTGACCGGCAGGTGTTGAAGAGTAAGGAACCCCTGAGCCTTGCCATTCCATCTTGCTAACATAAAACAGGCGTTTTGAAAGACCTCCGGCGCATGACATCAAATCACCAAATAACGATGCTCAAGTTCATCAAGAACCTTTCCATGCTGTCGACAACGATTGAAACTCTCCACGCGGCCGATGCCATCGAGTTTCTCATCGACGTCCTCAGCTACAGCATGAAGAAGGGACACAACCACTTCCGCGAGATCTCTAACCAGGTCCTGAACACTCTTTTCAATCTGTGTCGCTTGAGCAAGGAGCGACAAGAAGACGCCGCCGTGGGCGGCATTATTCCCTTGTTAATGAAGATTATGCACACCGACCGCCCACCGAAGGAGTTCGCCCTGCCCATCCTCTGCGACATGGCCCATTCGGGAAGCAAGGGCCGCAGGTTTCTTTGGCAAAACAAGGGTTTGGACTTCTACGTGTCCCTCCTGGCGGATCAGTACTGGCAGGTGACCGCCCTGGATGCCATCTTTATCTGGCTGCAGGAGGAAACGGCCAAGGTTGAGAGCCACCTCGTCGACGGAAAGTTCACCGACGCGATTGTCGCCTGCTTCCACACGAACAAACTAAACTCGTTCGACGCCAACTTGTTGGAACCCCTTCTTAAACTGTTGCGGTTGAGCCCCTCGATCGCTGGCTCGCTTGCGAAGCCCGAAATGTTTGCTGGTATCAGCCAGCGGCTTGGGCACAAGAAGGCCGTCGTCAGGCTCAACCTGCTCCGTCTCGTGCGCAACATCATGGACGCGTGTGATCCGGAGATGCTGGGCATGGGCAACGGCAGCAGCTCCCTGAACATCAAGCAGGTGCGGTCTCTGTTCGACAACATCCAGACGCTGGCCGACAAGGACTCCGCCGTGTTGGTGCGCAACCTCGCGTCGGAGCTGGTCAAGTCGCACAACGAAAGCGAGCTCTACGACATGCCCTCGGAAAGAAACGGGTCCTCGGGTTCTGTAGCATCCAGGCGCTCGGGATCCGGCCCCCGACGCAAGTCCTCGTACACGCCCCCAGGGCTGCACTCGGCCATGTCGATGCCGGTAACGCCGACACAACCCCACTCCCGCCACCCCCGGTTATCGCAGATGGCCTCCGCGTCCGGCGGCGCGTTCATCGAGGTGGCAGCAAGTCCGCGCCGGACCGCTGTCCAGGAGCGCGAAGCCATCCTCTATCGGCCAAGGAGCAGGGACGGCGTCACCGGCATTCCCAGACGGGTCAGCGGCGACATGTCGGCGGGCATGCCCAACGGACCCTCGTCCGGCAAGAGCCGACTCCCCCGGCACTCGTTCGCGCGGCCCACCAGCAGCTCCAGCTCGTCAGGGCAGCCCCCTCTGGTAAGGTCCGAGAGCTCCATGTCGAACAAGGAGAACTTCAGCAGGAATCCGTCCGCCGTGTCGGCGCCTGCTGCGTCGCCGGCCCCCTCGACGAGCACAGACCGCAAACGGCGGAGTAGAGCTCCCAGTTCCGACGTCAAGTGGCCGTAGAGTGGTCGCAGACGAGAGACGGAGTTCCGATCAGCGAGGGAGGAAAAAACACATACACGATAGCCAAACCTGGGCTTGCTTTCTTCTTTGTCTATTTTTTTTGCATTGCGAGGGTTCGATTGATACCCTTCGCCTGGGTTTCTGGCCCCACAACCCCGGGATCCTTTGATTATAGAACAAAAATTCAGTTGTGTATCGGATTGGTAAAACATTGGGGGGACCGAGTTCGGGAATCGGCTGGACTTGGGAACCGTGTGAAGAAACGGAGGGTGGAAACGGAGGGCGAGAGAGAGACAGACAGAGAGAGATGATTGTCATGCTGGCACGTTTTGCAACGAGATGAGACTGTCACGATTTTACATTTCATGCCGTGAATTAGGAGATGAGGGAGAAGAAGAGAAACAGAGAGACCTCCCTTCGTCGAGACCTCTGTCGGCGGGGCAGGGGAGAAGAGAAGTATAAATAACAAAGTAATTGGTGGTTTGACTCGCTGCCCCGATCCTTTCATCTCCTCCGCTCTCTCTAAAACGTGTGAATGCGTCTCTGCCTTGTAGCAATCCTGAAAGAATCAAGCTAGCCAGGCATCCCCCCTGAGAACCTCGCTCCAGACACCGCCCTCGGCCCTCTCGAACCCCCTCGCCTCCTCGACGTCCGCGGCCCCGAAGTTGCGCCCGTACAGGTGCGGGAAGCAGCCCTCGCCCGAGGGGAGGTCGTCCCACTGTATCCCCTGCTCGAGGGACGAGTAGGGCAGCTTGAGGAGCCAGAGCTCTGCGGCGGTGGAGAAGAAGCGGTCCGCCGTGCCTAGGACCTACATGTTCTGTGAGTACGTACTTCTTCTCACTTTGAATCTAGTTTTTACTCTCAATCATGGAAAGGAAAGGTGTGAGGTGGTGGGAAAGAAGATGAGATGGGAGGAGGAAAGAAAGAAAGAAAGAGGACGGAAGACGTTACCTGCTCCGCCGTGCTGAGGTGGATGAAGCCGTCGCCGCGGTCCAGGTCGGAGAGGGGGTACTCGGCCGGCAGCGGGGTAGGCGGCGCCGAGGGGACGATCTTGTAGAGGTACTTTGGCAGGGGCGCGGGGGCGGGCATTTTGTCTTTGGTCCTTCTTGATTTTAGTTTCTGTCTTTTCTGTCTTTACTTCCTTCCTGCTAGTATCTTGCTGGGAAGGGAGTTCTCACAGTAGTAGATCTCAGTCGCAACTAGTTGTGTGAAGAGGGGGAAAAGGGCCGACTGCGGCAATGGCAAAATCGAAAAACCTTTCCCCACACGCTCGGTTTCCGGGGCCTACGTCTTTACAAACGACTCTGCAAAATCAGTCTCAACAGTCGTCAACTAGCATCAACCAACATCACATCACATACACAAGACACATGAGAGCCAGATTTCAACAGAAAATTTTAACTGTTATTTTTTGTCTGACGGGACAGTACGGCCCACGTCTTTTCCACACTCACCACTCACCACACTCGCTACCTTCACTCGCTCGAGGCACTACTCCCTCTCATCACGAGAGTGCCTCTTCTCCCCTCTCCAACCACCACCTCCATGAAAAGAACAACCTCCCCACAAGCAGATGACTTTCGTCAACTTTTTCCTCTCCTTTGGCTCCCTCGAGTTTCCCTTCCGAGAGACCGATTTGAAGCATCCGGTGGGAAAACTCTCCCTTTCAACCTGACCGCAGGAGGTTCATCAAATTATCTCGAGAAATGTCTGTGAAAGTAACCGTCGTTGCAAACGCGGCGGCGGCTTCTCTCCATCTCCCGTCAATCCTCTCCTTTTCTTGCCCTCTTTTCCAAAAGAATAAAAAGGATCCTGCAATCGCTGGCACTCAAAGCTGCCGTGGTCGCTAGCTTTTTTTCTTTTCATTCCAAAAGGTCAAACAACGCTGCCTTCTTCATTCTTCGTTACCCCATCATCCCATCGACGCGCGCCGTGCATGCAACCAATCGACACCCTCCGTTCGGAATCCCGCTGTTTGCGCCGCCTTCTGCAAAACTTGGTTTTTCTGGGGTGTACTGTACCACAACAGCCGAAAAAGTGCTTTTTCTCAGACTCGCTGGTAGAATAGAAGGTATGCCACCTTGTTGTCCTTGATATTCTCCTTCGCCGGCTTGCTCTTGGACGGAGCCGCAGGACTGCTGCCATTCGTGACGGCGATCGATTTCTTGCCCCTGGGCTGCTCCCAGTCTCCTTCGTCCTCATCATTCATCGCCCCGAACCTGTTCGTTGATGCGTCACGGGACGAGTCACCCTTTCGGTAGGCATCCTTGGAATCCTCTTCCGCACCTGCTTCGGCCACGTCCTCGCTGCGTACGCGTCGGATAGTCGTATCATCCAGACGAATCCACTCGTTCTCGTCCTGCCGTCTCACATCTACTGTGTAGTGACCACTGCTGGCTTGCGTGCTGTGGTGGTAGACAACGCTGATCAACCGGTATTTGGGCATGCTCGCGCCGGAAGTGTTGCGCAGCGCCTTGGAAAGCGCCTCCACGGGCAGTTGCAATTCCAGCGGGTAGCCAACCTTCTTCCCAATCTTTGTAATTCCCTTGGTATCGAATTTGAAGCGCTTGAGATGCAGGATAAGAATAGGGGGCGGAGTCTCGATCCGAATCTGCTTTGTAAAGTGGCCAGAGTTGTCGTTGAGCTTCTCCAAGACCGCAAGGTTTTTGATGGCATCAACAACGTTGTTGATATGCTTGGAATCAATGTCCAACTGCAACGATTGGAACGGTTCCGTGTTGGACGACTGTTGTTTGCCGGACCGACGAACCTCTGACCGGTATTCTCCGAAAAACAGCCGGGTAATCGGAGTAGGCAGGCGTGCTCCAGAGGAACGCGACTCGATGGCGCGCTGGTTCTGTCCTACCTCTAGCCAATTACCCGCGTCATCGTTAGACTCAATGGCGCTGGGAGACGACGTGGATTGTGTCCCAGAGGCTCCATTGGTTGATCCCTTGGGATACAAGACCAGTTTGCATTCTTCGTCGATGGCATTCAAGATCAACGAAAGGAACTCCTGCGCGTCTTGCTGCGCTCCTTGCTGCGGCTTTCATTAGCAGTGCAGTCTGACATGGGCACCTGGATGACATACCTTGATATTGGCGAACTCAGGAAGAGGTTTGATCGCATCGTACACGAATTGAGGTTTGAATGGTTCGCCGTACTGCTCCAACTGCTCACTCCTGAGTTTCTTCCGAAGCTTTTCAACCGAGTCGGTTGACTCGATGACGCGAAACTCCCGCATAAACAAGATCCTAGTCACACAAGTTAGTTGCGGCCTGTCTCGTAATCATCAGAGGCAGCTTACAGGACGTCCAAGACTGGTGTCTCGCTGTTGAACTTATGGGAAGCCTTCTTGCTGACCTGATCCAAGAAGTCATAGAATGGTGCACAGAATAGAAGAACTTGTAAAACCTGCTTTTGTCAGCGGTGTGTTCTGACCCTGAATCCCGTCCTGTGGCACTCACTGAATTCATATAACACATATTTGCGGGGTTTTCCAAGCCCCTGGGCTCAATGAATTGGGCCTTTGATAGGCCTTCAACGCGGAAGTCCCGAAGAGCGGCAGCCAAAGAGTTCTCAGAGATGTTCAAGGTACTGCCATTGGCTGCACCAACTCCGTTAGCGACCTTGCCATCGGCCAGCGCGGTAGCAGCATGTCCGTTGGCGTTTGGCTGAGTCTTGCTCACACCCGCTGCTGGGAAAAGCTTGTTCCACGCCATCTTGCGGGGAAGCGGCTGAGCTTCAGCCTTCTCCTGCCCCGAACCCGCAGCGACCGGCGTCTCAGACGACTCCGCGGGCTTGGTTTCCTCAGCAACGGCCTGCTTGGTGTTCTCGACTGGCTCCGAGACGGTGGCTGCTTTGGTTTCTTTGGGACTGCTCTTTGGGATGACAGGGACAGCCGGCACGACGGGAACGACGTGCCGGGAGGCGTTGGAGCTACTGGCTGTAGATTTCGCGCTCTCATTAGAAGCACCAGGGGCCGTAGTCTTGGGACTGCCTAGATCAGGCATGCTTGCCGCCGACTTGTCATTACTCTGGAGTATTTCGGAAGTTGTGGGCTCTGCTCCCTTGGCGAGAGTCTCGGAATCGGTGTCCTCTGATGCTGCGGCATCTGTCTCTTTGCTGATCTCCGTGCTGAAACTTGCAGACTGGTTTTTGGACTCAACAGTGCCTTCCTGCTGTTCCACGGGGAGCGTGATGTTCTGTGCGTTCGCAGCCATCGCCCTTCTCCTCCGTCCCCTTGACTTTCGAGCTCGTCTGGGAAATGGCCAAGGGGCGTCGCCGAGAGTCGTCCAGGGAAGCTAAGGCTCGTCAGCTATGAGATTTGTATAACTCGAGAGGAAATCCAACTCACAGGTGGCCAATATACGCGAGGCTCCTCTTTGGGTAGCTCTGATTCCCTGGGAGGAAACTCTGATTCCTCGGTTTGATATTCCACATCTTTCGTAGGTTCTTCCCTGGGAGAAGGCTCTGCTTCCTGGGGTTGATCGTGCCCATCTACGCGAGGTCCATCAGAGACCTCAGGGTACTGATAGGCCTTGTCAGCCTGAGGGACCCGAGAAACTTGGTCAACGGTTTGATATGCCACGTCTTTCCGAGATCCCTCAGAGACCTCAGGGTACTGATAGGCCTTGTCTGCCTGAGAGATCCGAGAACCTTGAACAACAGATGCTCCTGGCTGGAAAGCCTCCGCTATCGGCTTGAGTGGTTTGGAAAAGGGCTTGACAACGGAAGGCTCTGGAGTTTGGCGAACGACCTGGGTCTGAGGCTGAGGCGGCGGAGGCGACTGAACGGGCATAGCAGCAGAGGCGGGAGGTGGTTGATAAGGCGTCGACAGAACAGGCGATGGATGGGACGGCTGAGGGTATAGCTGGGGAACACTAACGCCGGCCATGGGAACATATTGCTGCATGTGTTGTGGTGGTGACCGAACATACTGTTGTTGCTGCGGGTAATGCATGTAGGAGCCGTTCTGGTACTGATGCGGCTGAGGTGGATAGTACGGCCCCCCGCCGGGGTAAGGAGCCATGTAGCCGGGGTACATGGGCATCTGCCCGTACGGAGGTTGGTAATGCGCATACGGCTGTTGTTGTGGCCGACGCCTACTCGACACTCCAGACACGACCATGGGTTCACCACCAGCTCCCGGCCCACCACTCCCCGGCATGGCTTGCCCAGCCGGCAGATGACGATTACTCATCCTGCCGGCTTGGGAGTTGCGTGTTTGCAGTGATCGTCCACGGCGGGAACTATCACTGCGTTATGGTTCTGCGACCGTCTTCGACACGATCGTTGGCGCGCGGTGCCCGTGGAGCTTCGACAGGTTCGGCGGGGTTCGGATCGTTGTTTTCGAGAGCTCGCGCGGTTTGATCACGAGAAGTCGCGCGGGGGAGCAGGTGAAGAAATGCCCAAACCCTAGATGCTCGCGTGTTGGCTTTTCTTTGGGCGATGTAGGTCGTTCGCCAGAGGACGGAAAAGCACACGGGTGCTTCCTGCTGAGTCAAAGGTCGACCAGGACCGAGGCGGCGCTCCCCAAAAGATGATATTGGGGACGCTGGCTAAAGTCGACCTTCCGAAGAACGAGGCAACGATGAAGCAGAAACGACCGGAGCAGGGCGGCGGTCGTAGGTGGAAGCTGTGTAGTTGCTTCCAATTTTGGAGACAAAAAATTAAGCCGCGCGCAGGACGGAAGGTTGAACTGGAGCTAGCGGGCTGCGGGCTCCGGGGTTTGTTGGCGCAATTGCGATTATTGCCTGAGCCGAGAGCCTTGTGCATTGACCACAAAACGATCCCCGCACCTCATTCACCTTAGGTCAGCTTTTCCCCGAAATCGGAAAGCTAGGCGAATCGGCATGTAATAGGTACGTGGCACTGTAGCAGGCAAGCAGGGGGTATTAATAAGTAGGATGTGGGTAGTACGTATGATTCACGGAGCTCTCGAGTACTTCAACCTGGAGAGGACTGGCTTTAATACCTACCCAAGGCAAAGATAAAGATATCCATGAGACTAAACTTTTTCGGAAGTGATTCATTCTTCAGAGAAAAGTTCACCTCCAAGAGGTCATGTGTAGAATAGAGTCTTTTTCTTGTATTTTTTCCCACACCAATCGGCAGCTATTCTTATGGATGCAATTGGTGATGCTTGGGGCCTTTAGACCAGCTTGGTGAAGCTAACCACATCAATACTAGCAAGATATCCATGAGGAGTCAACGGTTTCCAACCTCCAAGGGCTGCCAGGCATGCGGACTGGATTGATCTTCCAGAATTTTGACCTTACAAAAGAGTCTTCGCTTGCCATGTCCAGCCAATTCGCAGAGCGCTACTTCACTCGTCCCTGAATATCCATCGGCCCCCCCTCATGGCCTCGCGGTACCTCTCTTGGATCATCTGCTTCTCTCTTTTGGCAGCCTCCGCCTTCTCAGCTTGTACCTCCTGCGTGCTGGGAAAATCTGCGTTCCAGAAACCCGGAGGAGAGGCTCGCCGAGCGTATCGGTGGCGATGCTTGCCCAATTCCTTGGCAAGCTGCCACGTCTTGGCCTCCACCCAAAACTCCTCCTTCTCCGCCTTGGACATGTCCCAGATGGAGCTGATCTTGTCGCCCAGATAATCCTCGAACAGCTTGGTATCTGATGACTTGGTTCGGTCGGCACTGTTCTTTTGAGCGAGTGCCATCGCGCGAAAATGCTTTCCGCAGCAGTTCATATCGGTACAACCGGGCAGGCAAGCCCTGTCGTCTTTTCCTCTGACAACTTCTGAGTAGGCGTAATCTGATCCATTGTTGAACTTGGGGTTGATTCTGAAGTCGTCGAGACGCAAGGAGGCCATAGGCTTCGATCGAACCGAGCCCTTCCCTGTTGAAAGCGGCGTATCTGACGCCGCAGGCCGGGCTCTCGCTGGGCCACGCACTGGACGTTCTTCTGCAGTCTCATCGTCGTCAGTTTGTTTGGGAGTGGTGGGCTTTTCCCGTCGCTCTTTGGTGAACGGTAATTGTCGACGCTCGGGAAACAGCGGCCCATCATCTTCAAATTGGTTCGTGTCTCGAAGTCGAGGGGCCGACCGTACTATGGCAGGCGCCTGTTCGGGAGACGGCATGTTTAGGAGCGCACTGAGGCGTCCTCCTTGGGGTTGCGGTGTGCGAAATTGGCCTCCCACTGGCTCTCCACGGCCCGACTTCTTATAGACGCGACCGTCCTCAGCCAGGGTTCCTATACCATGGGCGAGTCCTTTCTTTGTCGGCTTCTCCGCGGAATTTCTCTCGTATGGACGCACAGAGCGCACATTGGGATTTAAAGGTGTGAGAACTGTGCTAGTGTTGGGGGCTCTTGTCGTGGTTGTCTCGACATTATCCGGTCTGACGAAGACGGAATCAGCGGACTTTGCTCGCTCGGGATCTACGTGTCTGTTCTTCCTCGGCGTGCAGAGCTTTTGACCAACTTCGTCCAAGTCCATACTTTCTTGAATTTGCGTACCAGGCAAACCGCCCGAAAGGTCGGAGCTCTCGGTTTTCAATCGTCGCGGTCCTGGTTCATCAGCAGTTGCATCGCCAGGCCGCTTCCTCTTTCCGACGTGACGCTCAGAAACGAAGACCGGACCATCAGAAGATGGCTCGGGCTTGACAAACATCTCAGAGGAGACGTCGGTGGTTTGTTTCAGTGGCGGGAGGATCATCGCATCGGCGTCCTTGCTGCCTTCGCTGATCACGTCCCCGGCTGAGTCAGACAGGGGCAAGTCTTGGACTTCATCGGCTTGGTATGGAGTCCTTGCAGTAGCGGCTTCGAGTCTCTTGTGGCTGGGCTCCCGTTCGGCTCCAATTTCCGTTGCGACGCTCGATGCTCCATCTGCTCGAGGCCTCCCAGGCTCTGAAAGAGGGTGTGGCGCAGATGAGAGCTCGCACTTCGACTCTCCGGACGACTCCTCCTTAATCCTGAGCCTCTCCTCCAAGCTGCCCACGTAATCCTTCAGTTGCTTATTCTCGTCTCTCCTCTTTTGAAACTCGGCCTTCAAGACCTTGAAGTTCTGGTCTAGCGCGGTGTACTTCCGGTGAAGTTTCTGGCTCTCGCGCAGGATTTGATCCGTGTCGGCTATTTTCGTAGACGACGACGCCTTGGCTGATTCTGTATTGGTGGATTGATCGCGTGTTTCGATGCTTGGGCGAGGAGTATCCCTCAGCAGATCCGTACCTCGGCTTTGCTGATGGAACTGCAGCAGTCTCGTTCTCAGCTTCCGATTCTCCTCCTCTAGACGGTCTACCTCGGCAGAACGTGACCTGAGAATCTCAAGTTCCTCGACGAGAAGCTCGCGAGACCGATCATTTTCGTTGATTCTGTGTTCGACCTCTGTTTCGCGTCTACGGTCAGTACTCGTCGTAGGTGCCATTACGTCAGGGACCCTGTTGATACACGCACCATTCTGGAGCTCCCTAGTGATAGTTTCGCGCAAGGCGTTGAATGCATTCTGCACCGCAGTACGACTTGCTGACGACCAGTGTTCCATGGCGCGGGGAGTAGCAATGTCGAGGAAGCCGATGCCAGGATAGATATGTATAACAGTCTCGTTGGTTGCCTTGATGGGGTGCACCATCGCACTCAACGCGGTCCCCTGTACCGCGTCTGTTAGGGGGGAGCGCCACATCACGTGTAACACTGAAGCCTGGATGCCAGGCCTGCCCCGCCAGGGCCACCTGTGGCTTCCCAACGCCCAGCCCATGCCCGGAGATACCTAGGTACTTACAGAAAGGTGCCTAGGTAGGTACCTAGGTAGGTACCTGTTGACCCCTCCTGAGTCCTGGAGCCTGGAGGGAAGCCCCGCGGTCCACGCTCCATCCACCTCTGCCCGACATTCCCGTGAGGACGTGGCTCGGGAGTGCTTCCGATTTCTACAGCCAAGACCTACTGCTCTTGCTCTTCTTTTCCTCTGCGAAGACGGAAAGGAAAAGAAAAAGTAACTCGCCATTATCCACACCACATTCCCGTCTTTGCAAAGCCGAAGCGGAGACGAGCTTGTGGGGCCCATCTGTTGAGCACCAGAGAGGCAGGCAACCAGGTCATGCGATTCTTGCCATGAATTGGCACGGTTGAGGTGAAGCTGTCAGGTGGGCCTACGGCCAGACGAAGCGAAGGAGTAACGGAAGCCGAGGATTAAAGACAGTCTGGCCAGCGGCCCAAGGTCCTAATCCCCCCGCCGCGGTTTTCCGGCCCGGAGTATGTTCGAGGTTCGATGATCCATGAATGATCGTCGCAGAACCGGTAGGATGTTAATAACGCTCTTCAACTGGCTGACACCCAACCTCTGCCACGACCTGGTAGGATTTGATTGCCCAGAAGACTTTATCACCGGCTACATTGTAGCTCTTCGGTTACGATGCGGCACTTCCGACAATCAAACACGTCAGCGGCTGCAAAGTATTTCGAAAGTCACCGTCGACGGGACTTGACTACCTTGGGCAAGAATGTCCACCAAAGGTCGACAAGGGTCTGGCTCTGCTTCTCGGTGGCTTTGGCCGGCCATTTCGTGCCGTCTTCGCGGGCTCGTATGCTTTCATTCCAGATTGGAGGGAAGACGATCACTACGTACCTTGCACCGCAAGCCGACGGGCCAAGCTTCGAGAAGAGTTCTGCACGTGGCAGGCGATTCTTCAGTACGAGCCGATTGGCCTTCGGCAAGCAGACCGTTGTGACGACCTGTCCGAGCCCCCAAGGGCAGAACAGTTCGCCCATCGATTTCGTCAATGCCAGATATCGCGCCTCGAGAAGAGGCCAACACGATGCGGTTATGCGACGTTCTCGCCTCGGAGGCGCCAGAGACACATTCCTAGCGAGCCAATACCAACGACTTACAAGTAATTACCTCCGCGGACCGCATGGCCTCCTCTAAGTTCTGAAGCGTCAAGTTGGCGGCATGTGGTTACATGCCGTGCTAGTGCGTCTCGGGCCACCTGCGGCCTTGAAGTGGCCAGTTGCCCGGCATATTCTCCAAGAAAGCCGCATGAAAAGAGCGATGCTCCTCCTGTGCGTTTTCCCATCGACACACCGATTTCAGTATCTCTTGTCGCCGCCTTGCCATAATAAGACTCGAACAGGGAAGTCGACTGCAACATGCTCATTTCGCCAGAGCCACTTCCAAGTATTTACAAATCAAATCCACCGGCGGACTTGAGCGACGGCCACAGCAAGCCAGAAATCACTCGGCGATGCCCAATTACACGTTCAGGTGCAGCTGATTGTGCAGGTTTAGGCACGATGCGTCTTATCCGTGCACATTTGCACAGTACCAGGCGAGCGATTCCAGGTAACATTCGATGGAACAGAAACAGCGACCAATGTCTCGTGGCCCTCGCCGGCGACAAACCTGTCGAATGGAAATGAAAACAAATCCGCATGCAGGAAAGACCAGGACATGTTTCCAAATGCTTACGCGCGCGTCGGGTGCATACTCACTCAGCAGCCAGCACTGTACCTACTGAACGGACCGGTGGCCGTTTGAGGTGGTTGGCCGGGTTCGTCCTAAGTGACTTATAGCAGACTCGGAGGAGAAAGCTTACCACCAACCTGAATTGGAAGAGTGACCGAGATTGAGAGCGGCAGATCTGTCCGGGACGGAGGTGCATCTCGATGGAACGAACCAATCCCTGGACAGGACTAGTACAGATGGCGTGGCTCGCGGGGGTTTGAAAAAAAACCAGCATGAGTGGAATGCAACTCTTGGGATTCGTGCGTTAATTCCTCCAGTGAAATATCACAGATCGGACTCCAGGATGGAAGGAGGTTGTGAACACACACACAGCTGACGTCGGAAAACAGCCATGGGGGCTTGTTAGGCGCTGGTAGGGGGAAGGGGAGCTGTCGATCTGGAGGGGCCGTCCAAGCCTCGGCCCAACCCTCCATCGAGGCAAGTCGTCCGCTCGTGGCATTCAATCTGGGGAATGGGTGCAGTGACCACCGACGACAGTTTACGACGGTATTCAGGGTCGAGTAAGGTGGGGTGTCGGGATCCCGAAGCCACTGACGCGGGAAAGTTTCGTACGCATCCCTGGATCTGCGTTCTTCAGATGTTTCTCTGGCAAAAAGACAAAAAAATAAAGCTTCTTCCACAAGCCTCTTCTCTGCGTCTTCTCCTGCCACGCGAAAGGGCCAGATGGAAGCATGTGCCATCCCACCGACACCGACGTTCCGCCAGCATCGCAGCAGCAGCCGGACCGGGACCACGGGCAGCAAAGCGCAGCCGAGACCATAGACCAGTCCGCCACACGGAAATACGCGGGCACGGCGGGGACTCTCAACGTGGGATGGGATATTAGACAGTGATACCTCAGGTTGACATGCGCGTCTTGAGACATCGACACTGCTGCGCACACAGTGTGAGCCAAACTTGCGGACAAAGACTGAGATTTTCCTGCATGGGCAGATATCCAGCCCACCGCCGCCCGGTACCCTGCGAAAACGACCGGTTTGCTCCGTATGCGTGACCGGAGTTGGCTTCCCGTCCCCTAGAGACCGTATATGCCGTACTCAGTTATACCTAGGGTCATCTACTACCTCCCGCCAGCAATGTTATCCTCAACAACAAGTCGGCGACGAAAGGTGGCGATAAGGGCAGGTTTGGCTCGTTCTGTTGTTATCCGCATGCCCACCTCGTCTCTCAGCCTGTGATGAGGGGCATGACAGGGAGAGGATGCAAGGGCGCTGGCGCAACTCAGGGATCATCAGCCCCTCACTTGACATGGAAAGGGTTTAGCGAACTCTTTCTCACAGTGGCTGCCCTGGTCTGACCGTGCATCTCGGCGATTTTTAGCATCTCACGCACCCCTGTCGGCCTCGACATGTTAAAAATGCCATGTAAGAAGAGGGGGGGCAATTAAAAAAAAATCGAAGAGCGTGAGAGAAAAAAAATTCCCAGGGCCGGCCCAAAAATAATGGAGGGGGAACCCGAGTCGAGAGATGGCCACCCAGCTCACGCCCACAGGCACACGAGCATCCGGCTGGGCCGCCATTGACTCTTCGCCTTCTGTCTCTCTATGCCTCTCTCTCATTATGGGTGGCCCTGAGAGTGTCTGTGTCTGGGCACCTTAACTTCTGTTCTGGCAATTTTGGATTCGAAAAGTCAGCTGCCTTTGAGTTCTCGTCCCTGGAGCTTAGCAGGAGCACCAAACGAGCGCATACCACGTCCGCACACCACCTCCGCACACCGGACGGGTGTCGATGTTCAAACCCTGGACTCGTTGTCTTTTTTTTTTCTGGTTTGGGTTTTTCCTGTGCTTAGTACACCAACTTCCCGTCTTATCCGCCCTACCAGAAGGTTCGAATTGAAGCTTCGTCCCGGGTCATCTCAACAGCGCCGAAGTTTCGTTTCCTCGTGCATCCCGGGCCTCCCAGGACCGCCGGTAATACCACGTCAACACGTATGCGCAAGGCAGTATCATGCATGTGCTTCGCTGCTTTGCTCAGGGGACCGCGGCCTATTTTGGCTTTGGTTTACCTCATGAACACGACCCCTAGCAAAACCCAGGTTGCTTCCGGCCCGGCAGCAGTTACCTGGTCTCGCGTCGCCCGAGGTAGCGCGTGGCTGCTCTTGCCTGTTTCGTGCGGTCTAAATGACACCCGGGCCATATCTGAGAGACCCGGGGCGATGTAGATGACAGGCCAGTCTCATCATCGGCTCCGGCTTTTGAACCAGAGGCACATCTCGGTTTACGGAGGGCCACCTCAGCTCAAAAGTATCGTTTCCTGCTCCCTGCGGGTGAGGTACTTTTTTTCATTCTTTCCAGCCAGCCCGGTCCAGCCCTCAGGCCAAGGTACGACGTTCAAGGGGAGTGAAAGGGGGAAGTACTCGAAGTACTCGCACCTCAGGCTGGGGAAACCAGTGACCGAGAGTTGGAGCGACCCGGTTTGACAGCCTGCCTAAAGATGCATGTACCAGATGCAGTGAAGTAGGTAGGTACTTTACTTGCCCTACTAGGTACGGTAGGGCAGGAGGTAAACCGAGACACCGTGTCTCTGACCAAGACATACGTGCAAGTAAGACAGGCAGGCAGGAGGGCTAGGGACATGCGATCTGTAATAAACCACCAGGGCCACCTGAAAGAGGCAGGCAGAGCATTGAGAGAGGGGCAGGATCAAGAAGGCGAGAGCGAGGACGAGGACGAGGACGAGGATGAGAGGACGAGAGGACGAGAGGACGAGAACCCTCGTAGGATCAGACATACTAGGTAGGCAACGCAAGGTACATATCTAGATATGTACCAATTACAACAGCAGGGCAAGAGTAACTGAGGCGAGTCGAGGAGGCAAAGGCATGGAAGAAGCCTGCCTCTCTCCTCTCCTCTCCCATTGCATTACTACCTAGGTAGGTAGGTATTAGGTATCTCGACGCACTCACTCTCGGGTGTCTCGTGTCTCTCTCCCACTCTCTCTTCCCCTTTTTCCGCATCGGCACCGGTACCTAATTACTACCTTTAGTTTGCATGGAAAGTGCAAGTGCCAGTGCCAGTGCCACTGGGCTGGCTAATTACTGCTTCCCTACGGAGAAAGCCTCTTGCCTCCTGCCTCGTTTGATTGGATGCTACACACTGGTGCAGGCATCGATGCTGCTCCTCGCCTGCCAGTTTTTCTCGAGCCCCACAAGGCGGTCTGAGAATTGGGACGCTGGAGGATGGAAAATTCACTTTTAACAACCCCCCCCAGCCGCACTTCTCTCCCCTTCTTGTCAAAAACACACTCCTCCATATTTCGCAGACCTTGCAACTTCCACGACCCCTCCTTCGAGCAGAGATTTCGACTCGATTTTCGCCTCTTCAGATCCGGTGAGTAGATTTTTCAGCCATTCGTCCTACCGTCTATCAATACGCCGCCGTCGCCGTCAAACGGGCAATCTATCGCCGTCGTCATTGCCCCGCGCATCTCAAGTGTCGTCACCACGCAATCTTCGTCGCTGCCCCTCCTGTACCCGAACCACGACGACGGCGCAAGCAGCGAGGAGAGATAGGCATATTCATCTCCAATTTCCCCACATCGCGCACACACGCACACAACACTCGCACAAGCACAATCACACGCGCGCGCACACGCATCGCTTGCCACTCCTGCTCTTGCCCCCCACCACCACCACCACCTCGACCACAGCGCATCGCAAACAAAATCTCCCTCCCGCCTACTGCCAGATCTTCCCATCTTTCACCAAAGCTTGGCCTGATCCTACTACTGCGACTTCTTGCCCTTCGCGCCGATCGACTTCCGTCATTCCAACTAACGTCTCTATCTTCAGATACAGCACCTTTACCTACTCTCAACCACCGACACCAATATCCACAATGGACTTCCAGGGATCTGCTGCCCCCCAGCCCCGCACCTGCTTCACCTGTGAGTTCACCCGACTTCAGTCTCTCGCGTCACGCCTGCCCGTTACTCCCGACGATTTTTTTTGTATTATTTTTATCCTCCATTTGGTTCTGTGCGGGTGGCTTTTGGGCTTCCGGACCATCTGGCAGCTTGTCTCGAAATCTCGATGCCATTGGCTCACCCGGTTTTCACCGCTTCAATCATGTATTGAGGGGAACTGTCATTGGCGGCAGCTGATGCAGCTTCTCTTTTGGACATTTGATTTCGCACCACTCCGCAGAGGAACCATTGGACTGTCGAGCCTCTCTCTCGTCCCCGGCTTTCAATGGCAAGCTGGGGTGTCCTTCGGGAAACCCTTGCTTTGATTTGAGTGCTCAAATCATGAGCAAGCTGGCGACCGAGAAGTGGCATACAGGCCGATGATTCCCTGCGCAGGTCCCCCAAGTCTCCATGGACAGCTTCGTCTAGTGCCCGATCTGGAAACTATTCCGACGTCCTACTGACTTTGAGCTGGTGGACCAGCAAGCACCTTTCATACCTCACCTCCCCTGCCCAAATTGATGATGTGAAGCGCAAGAGTCTGACAAGAGAAATTTAGGCGGTGCTGCCGGCCACCAGGTACGCCATGAGATGCGCGAAGACGTCCAGCTTTCGACGTACTGACATGTTGCAGGCCCGCGAGTGCCCCAACCGTGGCGCCGCCAAGTGGTATGCCTTTTCCCGTTTTGGCCCATTAACTCGTTACTGACTGGTCCCAGCTACAACTGCGGCAGTAAGTCTGCATGCGCCTCGTTTCGATGACCCCGACACTAACCACAATCCCCTGCTATCAGACGAGGGCCACATGAGTTAGTCTACTTGCAACCCCGTATATCCAACTTGTTCGCTGACCCTTGCTCAAGGCCGTGACTGCCCCGAGGGCCCCAAGGACACCAAGTCCTGCTACCGCTGCGGCCAGGCTGGCCACATCAGCCGTGACTGCCCCCAGGGAGGCAACGTCGGTGGCGGCGGTGCTTCCAGCTCCGAGTGCTACAAGGTCCGAAGCCTAGTCTCCCATTTCCTTTCCAGCGATGCTTACTAGGATACAGTGCGGCGAGGTCGGCCACATTGCCCGCAACTGCCCCAAGTCTGGCGGCGGCTACGGCGGCGGCTACAACTCCGGCGGCTACGGCGGCGGCTACGGCGGTGCCAGCCAGAAGACCTGCTACTCTTGCGGCGGCTACGGCCACATGTCTCGTGAGTGATGTTCAAGACCGGGCCAAACAGGACTTCCAGCTGACAAGACCAAGGCGACTGCACCAACGGCTCCAAGTGCTACAACTGCGGCGAGAACGGCCACTTCTCTCGCGATTGCCCTAAGGAGTCTTCCGGAGGCGAGAAGATCTGCTACAAGTGCCAGCAGCCCGGCCACGTTCAGTCCCAGTGCCCCAACAACTAAGCTTGCTATGGAAAATCGGTGACGAGTCCCGCCCCGAGGGCAGGATCAGATTTCGACGACGGTTCTACGGCCTCGAGGCGACCACGGTCCTCTTTTCACGATCGACTTGGCATTGCGGTTGCTTTGTACATTTGGGGTTTCCTTTTTCTTCTTTCCTTTTCGATTTTTTCTCCCCCTTTCTCTTGCTCTCTTGTTCACACGGCAAACTCTGGGACTCGGCCTGCGGAAAAGTTTACAGGAACAACAAACGGCATATGAATCACGGCTTTTTTCTTGCGCACCATGATACACCTCATCGCATTTGGTCGTCCACACTTCGGCACCTGTGGGTTTGGTTGGATTGGTTGGATGACGACTGCAGCTCAAGCAGAGAGACAAGCTTGCGCTACCTTCTCACCGGGTTATGAGAGAAAATGGGAGGGCAGAGTAGGACAGGGGCTGGCTTTCGCGCGGAAAGCCTCCCAGCTCTGATGAATCTTTCGTCAACAGGTTGTTGACATGGGCAGATGGATGAATGCCCAACTTCGCTGAGACCCATGGCAGCGTGTGGGCCATTGCAGGCGGCTACTGCCGTCGTTCAGGGCAAAGAATGAAAAGTTTGCGTACATCATCCGCCTTTGCATGTGTCTTGTGAACTTGTTTGTCTGCTCCGGTATCTTCTATCCGATCTTGGCTCTTCGAAAGAAACTCGACATCCCCCTGCAGGTAGGTAAACATAGTTTGGCACTGCTGGGCGATCTCTTCTGAAACCTGGCCAAGTACGTCGTCCCATGGTAGGGCGTCCTTCCCGACTGCCACGGCTGCGCGCTAGGAGGCCATAGAGTTTTGATGCGCGTTGACCTGTCGACAGGGGGATAAGCCAAGTTAAGGTTTTGTTGTGTTGAAGGACGGTGGTGGGAGGTGGTGCCCCAAGAGGGCAACCTGCCGAGACGAAACAGAAACCTAAGATGGCCCATTTCGTAACCCCTGTGGTGGGCGTTAGCGAACCTTGCGGTGTTCGATGGTTTCGATGGAAGCTTCGTTTGGAGCTTCGGTTGTGGGGGTTCGGATTACACGTCCACGGGTTTGCTGTCCGAAGGGTTCTGTGGTACGTTATCCCATTGGCGGTGATATCCTCTGGTTCTAGAAGTTGAAAAATGATTCGATTTAGATGGCAAAATAACACACACACGTCCTCTAGCTCTGTGGACAAGACCCAAACTCTTTCACTTTCACCCCGTCTATAACCTCGACTTGGGCATGAACCTCATGGCCTGCCTGACGCCCAAGTCCCCCAGGACCTCTTCCGCGCCGCCGAGGATGGCGTCGAACTTGTACGTGCGGTGGAACATCTCGATGACGCGGCCCATCCCCGTGCGGGTGAGCCCGCGCCCGCCCCAGATCTGGACCGACTCGTCGGCGATCTCGTGGGCGGCGCGGGTGGCGCTCATTTTGAGGAGGCCGATGGGCCCGCCGAGGTGCTTGGCCTGCTCTGAGTAGGGCATGTTGCACATCTGATAGGTGATCGTTTCCAGCCAGGACTGGTTTGCTTCTGTTAGGGCGATCATCTTTGCGAGTCTGTGTCAAGATGTCAGTATGTCAGAAAGAAATCGGAGAGAGAAGAAAGGGGATGATGGACGCACTTTTGACGAATAACAGGCTGGTCGATCAACTTCTTCCCAAACACCAGACGCTGGTTCGCCCACTTGAGCGATTCCTCGACGACGGTGCGGCACTGGCGGATCGTGGCGCAGGCCATGGTCCAGCGCTCGTGGTTGAAGTTGCTCAGGATGACGTGGATGCCCTTGTTCTCCTTGCCGAGCAGGTTCTCGACGGGGACCTTGACGTTGTCGAAGGTGATGTACGTGGTTCCCGCGGCCGGGGAGTAGGACGTCTTGATGGGCTTGGTGTTGACGCCCTCGCCTCGCTCGATGAGTAGCACGCTGAGGCCCTTGTCCGTCTTGACGCCCGTGACGAAGTAGTCGGACCAGACGCCGTTGGTGATCCACTTCTTGGTTCCGTTGACGATCTGTCTTGCTCGATTAGACTTGGGTCTGCGGTGATGGGAAAGGAGACTTACGTAGTGCTTGCCGTCGGGCGTCTTCTCGGCGGTCGTGCGCAGCCCGGCAACGTCGCTGCCGGCAAAGGCCTCGGTGATGGCCAGGCAGATCTTCTTGCGCCCACTGAAAACCTCCTCCGCGATCTTCTTCTTTAGGCTCTCCGAGTTGGCAAAGTTGAGGACGACGGGCAGGCCGATGGTCATGCCGGCCATGTTGCCGTCCTGGAAGCCGCGGCAGTTGGTGCGGGCGAGCTCCTGGCTGACAATCATGTCGTGGAAGTAGTCAAACTCCTCGCCCTTGACGGCGGCGCCGAGCAGCTCGACGCCATGCAGGTGCTTGCCGGGGCCGAGGCGCATGTGGAGCACGCCGGCCTTGGACATGCGGTCGATGAGGTCCTGGGAGATGTAGTCGCCGCTCTCCTCGCAGGCGAGGGCCTCGGGGGTGACGTACTCGTCGGTGAACTTGCGGATGGCGCGCTGGAGGGCGCGGTGGGAGGGGGAGAAGTAGGGCGACTTGAACTGGGGGGTGAGCCAGAGCGGCTCGGCGTAGGGAACCTGAGAGAGCTCGCCGGGCCCGGGGTTGGCGACCTGTGGCTTCTCGCCGGCGACGGTGCCGATGACTAGGGTCTTGTCGTACTTTGTCAGAACCTCCTGGCGGTGCAGGTTGTAGAAGGCGTCTGTGGCGTCGCGGCCGGCGACCTGGCGGAGAACAGACTCGCCGCCGGGGTGAGCGTCGAGGAAGTCCGTCAGGTCGTAGACCTTGGAGTCGATGATGCACCAGAGGGACTCGTCGTGGTTGTTCTTGGCGACCTCGTCGCGGGTGTACGTCTTTGCGGCCATGATGGCGTCGGGAGGCGGGTGTAATCTCTTGAGACGGTTGACGAGAAGAACGGAGGCTTCGAGACGGGAAAGCGAGTCTCAATGGCTTGGGAATGCAAATTCGTCGGGTCGCCGGTCTGTGGAAAGGGGGTCGACGTGCGGTTCGAAGCTGTGTTGGCGACGAGACGTGGTAGAAGGACGAAGAGGCGGACGGACGGACGAGGACAAAGTGTCGAGGCGGTAGATAACCGATTCAGTCGTCTGTCCTAGCACCTTTAGGGGAAGCGCGTCGGTTGACGTCGGTCAGCCAGACGGTCGCTTGCAGCCATGTCTGGAAGTGTTGCCGCGTGCCTCGGCTTATGTGGAGGTCTTGGGGCCGTGCTGATTTCGGGGGAGACCTGATTGGCCGAGGGACAGGCTGGGGGTGCAGTGTGGTCGATGAGATGGCGTGTCTGGGGGATGAACTGAACTCCTCCTGGGTCGTCCGGGGTCCGGGGATGGCGGCCGGGAGGGTCTGACGGGTAGCCGAGTCCTGGGATCGTTTGCTTCCGGCGTTCGGATTCGGCGAGAAATCAAATTAGATTACTGAGCTGTCGAGCTGCGACATGTGAGCCAAGTTGAGGGCATACGCAACGTTCCCAGCACCCAGCGACCCAGTGACAGTCGGTGTTTGGGACAACCGGAGCACTGGACGGGCCCCCCTGTTGATGGTTCCCCCACAGGGGAAGATTTACCCCGCAGAGGGGCGCATCGTCCCCTCCACGAGCTCACTATCCGAAGCTGGAGGGTCCCCTTTGAGGCTAGTCATCTTTCCCATCTCGGTGCAGAGCCTCTTGATGGCTTCAGGGATGGTTGAATGATAATCGGACGGCCGTCGAACAACATGCTACTATAGGGTAGGTACATCACCACGGTGCACATGGCAAAATGTCGGGTTGTCCTTGCCTCCGAGACCGAAGCGCCCTTGAGGCCGCCGTCATCGTGCCTCCTTGCTATTGGTGTTCGACGTTCGTGCTGGCTTGTAAGCCGGGCTTAGGTTGCGGGGAGCTCAGTCGAGCAGGTGACTGGCTGCGTGCCCATATCACCATTGCGGTTCTCAAACGCTCTGTAGGATGATGTCAGGTCAGAAGTGAAATTGCAAAATCTGCCGGGAACATGTATGATCGCCGGCACCCAATCGCTGGTGGTGTGGGATTCAACAACTCTATTATTCGAGAGACTTGCCATGTGGCAGGAAGTTTCGCGCCACGAAATATGCGGTGACGGCCGGTTGAGCTGCTCAAGCATCTCCTCGTATCCAGACTATTTTTGGTCCTGATATTCACTTCTGGCACGTTTAGCACCGGTGGAAGCCATGGCGCCTCCGACGAAGAAGGCGTCAGGAAGGCTGCATACAGCATGAATGATAAACGGGGTATGTACGTGACGCGAAGTCCAGTCGAAGCAGCGGGTGCAAACTAAGGCAAGCACAATGACGACGTTGGAGCAACGAAAGCCAAGGCAAGGCCTGTTTCGCCGAGGATGCTATCCTTGCCGCCCTCTCAAACGTCAGATTAGCTGGCCAAGGTGCCATTAGCAACGTCGTAAATGCAGAAGGGTGCGCCAAAGCCAAATGATCTGGAAAGCCCCGTGACGCTCTCGTGACGCCCCCTTGAAGATGTCCTAACAACCCATCAGCCAGCGTCAGCCGTACTCGGGGCCCGCGATACCGTCTCTTTGCCGTGCAACAGGGAATGGAAACCATCCACAACCGCAGCGAACGCGAACGTAATTGGGTGTTTCGGCGGCATTGGCGATACAGACGATGTGCTAAGGTGAGCAGCACGACGGGAGGATCGGGCTCCGGGAAAGACAAACTCCACCACGCGGCACGCGGGCTGGTTGTTGTCGTGTCGAAGGACACCGAAGAGGGCCTGAAAAGCGGACGTGCCAAGCTTCGGATGCCTCCGCCGACCTCAGCCCGGTCGTCATGGGCGGCGCCCTGGGGGGTTCCGGCGCCGGCTGCGACCAACGAGAGTTGCGGAGCTGAGCGGGAACGAGGGGTAGCCAAGGTGCGCCCATGGCGAATCGCGAGGTGTGAAGTGTGACGACACATGATGAGGCTCCGACCACTTGTTTGACGAAGGGGGGAAGGCCGGCACGGCGGGCTCCATGCTCCCATGTCCCACGGCGCAAAGCAAAAGCACGGTACTCGCAGGATGCCATCCCTGGTCGTGTCAGCAGGGTCCTATGGGGTTTATCGGGTCCTGAGGTGATCGACACGGACGAGTGTTGCTTCGTGTCTCGATTGAGAAAGCGCCGGTGGATGGACGGCGACATTGAGGAGAGACGGTCTGAGGGTATCGTGGGTACCCTCAACCGTTCTTTTCAGCAATAGAAAATCCGCGCTCTCCCATCACGACGACGTCGTCGGGTCGAGTCATGCCGGCGGCAGGGCGTCTGAGGTGCAAATATATGACACCCCGGTGTCTTGGATTCTCTCACATCAATCATGTGGTGGCGTGGGCAAGGGCGCGAAGGGGGGGGGGGGGGGAACGCAGACGGGCCAGGAAAGGAAGCGCATGAAAAAGAGCGGAGAGGCGGGAATGGGGCCTTTAGTGGAGGGATGACGCTGCGGTGGAGAAGCAACAGTGAAGTGTCACCGTGGATGCCCCTCCAACGTCGCAACGAGGACCCCCTCAATTGTCCGCTCTTGGGAGGCAGGTATGTACCACCCGGAAGGCACCACGCGGAAGGTACCTCCTGCCAATTCTGCCATGCCCGGGAACCTACCTAGGTAGGTGAACCGTGAGGTACCTCAGTACCTAGGTAGTCACAACTTACAGTACCTATACCTAATACCTAGGTACATGCGGCACCTACCTCCTCTACCTACGGGCCTCCCAAGTCCCAAGTCCCAAGGCCGGGTCCTCCTCCCTCGTCCCTCCTCCGCCCACCAAGCAACAAGTGGAAGCAGCAACAGCGGGTGTGTGACTGGAGAGGTTTGATTACCCTTGGGCCTTTCCCGCCGCCGAAGGTCTTGCTGTTTCTCTGTTCCAAAAAACAACACCCTCCCGAGTCCCGACTTGCCCGTTCGTCCCCCTTCCATTCTTTAATTTTTTTTCCCGCCCGGACGACGTCCCTCCTGGGCATCGGATTCCCGTCTCTCGTTCCCGTCCCCTCCGGCGTCCTCCTCAACATCCCCCGAACCGACTATCCGTATTCAAGTCAAAGCTCCGACCGCCGCGGCCGGTATCCCGGATGATATCGCGGCTTAGCGCGCGCTCTACCTCCCCCGCCCGATCGCCATTAATACGAACAACAAATCGGTGAGTCCAATTTCTACTACCTAGGGTCGTCGTGCGTTGTTGCCTCCATTTCTTTATCTAGATTTCCTTGTTTTCTCCTTGCCGTCTTCCCATCCCGCGCCAAAAAAAAAAAAAAACACCCATACCTACACACCACAACCTCACGCCCGCCACAATGCATCATCAGATATGATATGCCATACACCGGACACACACAAACCGCACGAAACCCGCGGGCGGCGACGGCGGCGGGCAGCTCCGGCCAGTCGACGCAGGGACGGCCTACTTCGCTTTGCGCCGGGCCACTCACTACCTTCCCGCGTGAGCCTTGGCTGTTCAGTCCGTCTACACACGCGCAACCCCCGGGTCCATTGGCCAGCTTCTAGCGTCCGGTTGTGCAATGGATGCTATTATGCCGCTACTGCCAGAGAGTTGCTTCCCAAGTGCGGAGCGGAGAGCGCCTCACCAACACCGCCCGCCGTGTATGGTTCCTCGATACCCATTGGCCGTCGATGGTTCCAATCCTATCTGCAACTCAGCACCCGGCCCACCTGCCTATACCTACATAGTAGGGAGGCTGAGCAACATGGGAAAGCTGCAACAGAGTTAGGGGTTGGTTGATTGGCTGCGCTTGGGATGTGTTGCTTCCAAGTGCAAGGAAAAGAGACTAATCAGCCTGTCCCAACCAACCAACCACCCTACAACGCTCTTGTTGCCTCTAGCTCTTCTCCTCACATACCTCCCACACCTTATCAACGTTTCGGTTAGCCAAGGCACCTGGCTCCGTCAAATGCCACTTGGTCCGACTTGCCTAGCTGGCCTGCCTGCTTCAAGTTACCCTGCGAGGTAGTTTGAGTTGCGAAGTGCACATTCGGCGCTGACATGGCTTGGTTGGGGTGCCATGGCAGCTGTCATGAACTGCCTCGCCTGCCTTGCCTCACGCTTTCTTACCTTGTCTGGACTCGTCGCGCTTATCCCTCCCGGCGGCCATACATGCACCTAGTCCAGCCCGGACGGCCAGGTTCTATATATCAACCAAAGGACCCATGATCGTCTACCCGTTCACGGCCGAGTGTTGGCCGTTGGCGACTAGACATTCTTACCGCGTTCCCCGATTTCCCCACGTTTGACTTGGCCGCCTGACCTCTCTCCCGACCCCAGATTTCCTTACAACTCTTCTCTTGTCTCACTCTTTTCTTGCTTTTCGCCCAGATCCAACCCGCCTCTTGTGACTTCATCCTGTCCTGGCGCGGACTAGTGCATCAGTGGTGGCAGCTGCACCGAGGCTTGGTTTGGCCTGTTCACGAACCCCTCCGCTCACCCAGTCCTGGCCATCAAATACCCCTACAAACCGCATCGTCGTTTTTCCATCTTGGCAGCCATGGACGCTTACTCCGTTTCCTTTACCAGCCCTGCCAACCGCGGCACGTCCCGCATCTACCAGGACCTCGAGTCGTGTCGACTCCAGAGCCTCTTCGGATTCGGCCAGGAAAGACTGCTCCTCAGATCGTTGACCATGGATTCATTTGCGCGGGTAAGTCTGCTTCTTGCCAACCCACGTGCTTAACGTCACTAGCGGGACGCTTCGGGCCGGGGCCGCCGACTGCTTCCTTTGATGGACGTGGACGAACCCGTCCGACTCCCCCTGGTCGTACCTGTCGTGTAACCACCATCGGCGTACAAGACGTCGGCAACGTGCTTCTGCTTCATCTTATCAGGGCGCCTTGCTCATGACACATCGCAGCGCAAACAATCCGAGTCAGGCCCGAGACCACATGTCGCCATTGTCGGCGCTGGCCTCGCCGGGTTGCGTTGTGCCGACATACTAATCCAGCATGGGCTGTTGGTGACCATCATCGAAGGCCGGACACGCTTGGGTGGCCGCGTCGTCCAGGACAAGCTGCCCAATGGATACACGGTCGACCTGGGCCCCAACTGGATACACGGCACCGACGACAACCCAATCCTCGACCTTGCCAAGGAGACAGATACCGCCGTTGGCAGCTGGGACGACCATTCGCACCTGTTTGACGAGTCTGGAAACCTTCTCAGTCTGCAAGATAGCGAACGCTATTCCGGCATCATGTGGGGGATTATCCAGGACGCCTTCCAATACTCGAACAAGAACTGTGCCAGCATTGACCCGAGCGAGAGTCTGTGGGGCTTTTTCCAGCAAAGGGTTGTCGAGAAGATACCCGAGACGGAAAAGGACTACGACACGCAACGTACCATTGTTCTTCAAGTTGCTGAGCTGTGGGGTAACTTTATTGGAAGCCCAATTCAGACGCAGAGCCTCAAGTTCTTCTGGCTCGAAGAGTGCATAGACGGCGGTAGGTACCCCTTCAACCCGAGCGGGGACGTTCGCTGTGCCTCGGGACCAAGGTTGACTCGTGTGAAAAGAAAATCTCTTCTGCGCCGGCACGTACGAGAAGATCCTCGAGAGGATCGCGGAGCCGGTCAGGCACAACGCGGACATCATGTACGATGCCCGAGTCACCAAGGTGGAGCTCAAGACGCCTGACCGCCCGAAGCCAAGGGTTCACACCGACACCGGTCACGTCCTCGAGTTTGACGAAGTTGTCATGACGGCGCCCCTGGGCTGGCTGAAGAAGAACCTGCAGGCCTTTGAGCCGCCGCTGCCCGAGAGGGTCGAGCGCGGCATCAAGGCCATAGGCTACGGATGCTTGGAAAAGGTCTACATCACCTTCCCGAGGGCGTTTTGGCTCGCGCCCGACGAGGACGGCCGGATAGTGCAGGGGTTCTGCCAGTGGCTGGCTCCGACCTATTCGCCAAAGTCCAATCCGAAGCGGTGGAACCAGGAGATCGTCGAGCTCGCCGCGCTGGGCAAGGACTCGCACCCGACGCTGCTCTTCTACCTCTACGGGGACGAGTCTAAGTACATCACGGAGGAGGTGGCCAAGCTCAAGACGATACCGGAGAGGAACTACTTTATCTACGATTTCTTCAAGCCGTACTACTCGCGGCTGCCGCACTACGACGAAAAGTCCCCGGACTGCAGGCCGACGGGGTGCCTCGCGACGGACTGGATGCGCGACGAGCTCGCGGGCAACGGCAGCTACGCCAACTTTCCCGTGGGGCTGGAGGAGGGCGACAAGGACGTCGAGGCGATGCGCGAGGGCGTGCCGGAGGGCGGCCTGTGGCTGGCCGGGGAGCACACGGCGCCGTTCGTCGCGCTAGGGACGGCGACGGGGGCCTACTGGAGCGGTGAGGGCGTCGGCCGGAGGGTGGCTGAGGCCTACGGGCGGGCGAGCAGGAGCACGGCCCTGGGGAGCGAACACTAGGAAGAGAGGGGAATAGGAGCCGACTCCATGGCTCGCCGGCCTCTTCTTCTTCTGGGACCCCTCGCCGCCTTCATGTGATATTTTGCGCGGTTCTTATTTAGAGCTGGAAATTTCTTCTTGGGATGTTGGGGCCGGTAAGCGTGGCGTGCCCTGGGTGCGTCTCGACCGGCCGTGACGTCTGACGGGCCTCGAGGCTACTTCATACTATCATTGCTCTATCATTTACCTACCTCAAACTAAGCTGATGGCTAATGTAGTCTCTCCCATATTTCAGTAGCGTTGGGCGCTTACTTGCTTGTTGGGTTTTGGTGGCATCTTCTGCCTTTTCATGCGTGTGCGATGAAGAAAAAAAAAAAGGAAAAAAGAAGAAGCCTTGAAACTGAAACGGCGTCTCAGTTCAACAAAGCGCGCATTGTATGCAGCACCAAAGCGGATTGATTGACAAAGGCAGTACAGAAGTCCTTCAGCAGCTTTATGTGAGATATTGTTCTACTGGAAAGATTGGAAGAGTCCTTGTCCTCGGGTGTTTGGTGTAGAGTGAGGCATGTCCAACATGCCCATCTAGATAATGATAGATGATCCAGATATTTCATTGGCAGGTTTTTGGTTTATCAGCAACGAAGCAGCCAGATACCCAAGTACCTAGGTATCTCACATAGAAAGGGATGCTACCGGCTCAAACGGTGCCAGGTGTAACAGTGCAACAGGGCTGGCTGGCACGCAATTTGTATCCTGCCACAGGCGCAGGAATGACGACTTGGGACAGCTGGCAGAGGGGCATGAGATGGTTGATGTTGGGGCGCACAGAGTAGTCAGTCACAGTGGCGGCCACAAGGTACAGCGGCCTTGTACCTAGCTCAGGCGGAACGGTGATGCACGGTTCACTGTATTTCCACTGTATTTCCTCGTGGTGATAACAATGTGGTGACTCTCCAGGCCAGTACGCCTAGGGAATCGATTGGCCCATCACAGCCCCCTCCATTATCGATAAGGCAGGGGAGGGACAGGCACACCCCAGATAGCGAGTCAACTGATGAAGACCCCTGCGCATCGTGCTGGTGACGTGAACTCCGCCAGAGTCACGCGCTCTCCGAGCCTGACCCCCCCCCCCCCCCCCCTGATGGGGAACACTGGAGAGGATATTGTGGGTGGGGGAGGAGGTGCAAGAGACAATCCCTAGTGCATATGCTTTGCCTCTATGGCCTCCATGACCGCCTTTGCAACATCCATCCTCCCCCCCTCCCCCCTCCCCCCACCCCCCATCTTTCCGGTCCAGTCCCGTCCCGACGTGTGCCTCATCGTCACAGGTGCCAGGCCCCAGGCCGGTCTATCTATCTATCTGCCTTAGGTTCCTTGTGCCTTTCTCTGCCTCTGCATCTCTGTCTTTGCCCATCACCTTAGGCACCCTACCTGACTTTGCTTCCAGTCTTGTTGTTGGGGTTGTTTCTTGTCTTCCCAGATTGCAAACTTCCATCACGCAGGTCATCCCGTGTTGGACTCCATCAAGTCATCGTCTGCATTCCTCTGCCGCCGCCCCCCTGGACCATCCTCCTCCAACTGCACGCTCGACCCCAACGGCTCTCGGTACCTGTCTCTCTCCATTGACATCACTCCAAACCTCCCCTCCCACACGTAGCGAAAACAACTCCTTCAACTTTGAATGACAAGCACAACATGAACCACATCCCCGCCTCTGGTCGGGTGTCCTCTGATTACACGGCGACTGCGACTGTAGCCTCTATTCCCTGCGTCAGGTGAAGAGCAGCCCCTCCACGATCCCAGCTACTAGCCACAGCTGCCGCAATAGACTTTTGGGCTTTTACCTCGCCTCCGACCCGCTTAGGACCTTTGGCTGCCTACCTTTGTGTGGCTAGAGCAAGCCCTCCGAGGCGTTCCGTAGCAAAGGCAACTTTTGAGAGCAACAGACGTTTTTCCGATTCTAAGCCTCTTTTTCCACTTTAATATTATTTCCCATCCTCCCTGCGAGTCGAGCCGAACGAACTATCGCGAAAACGAGCCCAACTCAGAGTCACCTATCGAGATCTCGGGTTGGGGAAACCAGCAATACTGGTCAAGATGGCGACAATTTTCCAGAGCTTCCGGAGCTCAACGCTCTCCAAGCGCCTGCTCATCTACGCCCTGCAGCGTATGGAGCTGCTGGACGAGGAGACGCTGGACATGGAGAACCTGCAGTTCGCGATTGGCCGGACCACGACAGCCGAGTTCAAGGATGTCGGAGTGCGCCTGAAGGTATGGACCGGCAGAATCCCCCTTCTCCTTTCTCTCCTATCCGTAGGAAACCAAGCGTGTGGCTAATGTGATCTGCGATGTCCAGAAACTCGAGCGACTCCTCCAACTCCCCGCCTCGTTTCGAATACAGAAGGCCAAGGTCTTGAAGCTGACCGTCACCGTCCCCGTCGACTTCTACACGAGCCCCATCGTCATCGAGATCGACGGCGTCGACGTCAGGTTGAAGGTGGCCGCCGGCGAAGATAACAAGGGGAAAGCGAAGGCGGCGTCGGCGGGCGAAGACGACAAGCTGCCCAACACTATGAACCTGGCCCAGTCGTTCCTGAACGAGGATGCCGCCCTGAAGGACGCTTCTCTGGCCGAGGAGAAGAGGAGGCTGGAGGACGCGCTCGCCGCCGAGACGCAGGACCTCAGCAGCAGCTCCATATCCATGAGCGACAGCTCCGTGAGCGACGACGACGACAGCCAGTTCGGTACGGGCCAGCCGCTGTCCCTCCCCGGCTTCCTGGCCGGCTTCCTGCAGGGCATCGTCGACCGCATCCAAGTCCGCATCCGCGGCGTCACCTTCCAGATGGACGTCGAGGTGCCCGTTGAGCCCAGCGCGACGACCCCAGAGCTCGTCACTTTCCAGCTTGCGCTGGATCGCATCGACGTGGAGGGCGTCACGACTGACGTACAGAATCCGGGGGATGCCCCGGCCATCGTGCCCAAGGAAGGAAAGCGTCACATTGCGCTGTCGAAAATCCGAGCGTATCTGATTTCGGAAGCGAACGTCTTTTCGCAGTTTGCGCCCTCGCCGTCGGTTTTGTCGCCTGCCGTCTCCCAGTCCCCGTCGTTTGGTAGCGAGCGGAATCCGCCCTCGAGGCAGGGTTCCTTCCGGCCGAGCAGCATGCACGGGAGCTATCTGTCCGACTCGGTCGGGCTGTCTGACGTCGATGACGGTCTGCTGCAGGACTCGGAGGAGGCGTTTAACATACCCTATGATTTTTCTAGTCAGCCGGACGATTCTGCCGAGGAGGAGGAGAATACTAACACCCCGCGCGCATCGATTTATCAAGACTTCTCTCCCCGCCGCGTGCCTGTGTCGCACTCAACTATCGTCGACGACCGCGATCACACGTCCCCGTGGGCTAGTTTTGAGCGGGAGGCGAAATCGGAGCCGTCACTGCAGCCGACGGGTGTTCCCCCAATCACGTTCCACGATGCCGAGGGCCTTGCGGCCTCCCAGCACTCGAGCATCGTCAGCTCTGGCTCCGAGCCCGCTGAAGACGAGGATCTCGCGCAGTCGCACCTTTTCACGCACGAGGAGGCTGAGAGCATGTACATGAGCGCCTTCTCCCAAGCCGAGTCTCGGCCTGCTGGGTCGCGAATGCCGGGAGGCTGGGACGCAGATTCTAGCCCCGAGGCATCACCTCTTCCGAAGAAAACCATGTCATCTCCTCGACAGCCGTCTCCGACACCAGGCGGCGAAGCTGCATTCACAGAGCAGGTTCTTCGATCATCAAATGCCGCCGCTGCCTCGCCTCCTGCAGTCGCAGCCTCACCTGAGCCGGTCGACACCACGGTTGAGGACCGAAGTGAACCCCATGAGTCGCCGAAAAGGGCTTCTTTCGACGAGGGTGCTGCGGATGCTGCGGCTCAGGCGGATGATGTGGCCACTCCGAGAGGCCCAACAAGGCTGGTGAAAGAACTTGTGTCGCTTAACAACGTATCAGTATACGTTCCCTCGCTAAATCAGCAACCGCATATTCCCGCCGATACTCAAGCGTCGGTTCTGGGCCAGCCGCCAATGTCACCCGGCCTTGCGAGATCCGTCGGACCGCAAGTTCCTGGAGCCTTCTCCGTCTACTCCACATCACCAGGAGCGAAGGCAGGCTTCGCACCACGATCTCCGGGTCCCATCGAGCAAGAAAGCGGCGAAGATGTCGAAGTCATTCTTTCGCCCATCGAGGTCCGCTTCGATGCTTCTTTGGCGTATCTACTCGCGGTCGTCGTCGGCAAGCTGGTGGATGCCCTGAAGGGCAAGGAAACTTCGTCTCCCCCGAAAACGCCTACGGCGGCAGCTGCCCAGCCGGAATCGGCGATGAAAGACATCAAAGTGATGTTCGAAAAGATTTCGCTTCACTTCCTTCACCACCTCGGCGGTGTGGCCGATACCGCAGAGAGATTCCTGGGCTCCGCAGGTCTCCAGCTACAACCGGAGATTCTGCTGCGCGCAGATCTCGAAAATCTCAGCATCTCGCTCAAGAGCATGAAGCAGTCGCTCGAAACGAGCGTTGATCTGGAAAAGTTCCGATTTGGCTATGCGAAGGACGACATTGTCAGCTTCGACCAGGGCCTGCAGATGCGGGCATCCGTCATGGACAAGTTCCCCTCGGCCGGTTCAGACATCTCAGTCAAGGTGATTACGTCTCCCGGCACGGTCCGAACCGAAGTCACGACGCTGCCTTTGCTGGTTCAACTCGACTTGCAGAGACTCGACGAAACGTTCAGCTGGTTTGGCGGCCTGAGCAGCTTCCTTAACATGAGCTCCTCCATGTCGTCAAGCGCATCCCCCTCTGTCAGAACACCCGCCCAGCCGGCCCCGAAGCCTCGAGGCGTTCGATTCGATGCGCCCATTAACCCGGATGACAAGTCTGCAGCTTCGGAGAACAAGGTCGACATGAGAATCGGCGGGTTCAACCTCGAGCTAAAGGGTAAGGAGTGCAGCGTCGGCCTGGAAACGAGCGCAGTCAAGATGGTCAGCCGAGACCTCGGCATCGGATTCGCCATCAGCAAGGTGCGACTTGCCGGCCCGTACATCAGAAACTCCAGAGCAGAGCCGCCCATCTCGGCTGAAGTCGGCGGCGTGCGATTCGAATACCTCGCAACGCCAAAAGACAAGGACTTGGAACGGCTTCTGGAGCTCATCATCCCATCCAAGGTCAAGTTTGATCAGGGCGACGACGAAATCATGGTGGACACCCTGCTCAGACAAAGGCGCAAGGGGGGCGTTCTTCGAGTCACACTTGATCAGCTGAATGTCAGGGTCGAGAACATGCAACAGCTCAGCGTTCTACCCGCACTCGGAGAGGAGGCGGCCCGCCTCGCCACGGTTGCGAAGTATCTCCCCGAAGACGACCGTCCCGGACTGCTTCTCCTGGCAGAAGTCAAGGAGCTGGGCGCCGTCGTCGAAGTTGGCGGAAAGATCGGCACGATCAACGCCAACTGCAAGGGATTCGAGGTTGCTCAGATTACCGTCCCCTCGCTGGTGGCATTCGGCGTGCACGCCATCTCCGTGAATCGCAACCATCGGGAGGAACTCGTGAGCTCATCAACGACATTACCGCCAGGAACGCTTACCTACGGACCGGTCCTCATGGTCCGCATGATTGGTGACGAGATGGAGCCCGTGATCAAGATCAAGATGCGCGACGTCACAGTGGACTACCGGGTGCCGACCATCATGGATGTACTCGGACTCGGCGAGGATGCTACCCCACAGGATTTTGAAGCGAGCCTGGCTGCCTCGGTGGCCAATCTCGGCGAGCAAGCTCACACGGCCTTGGCCGGCAAGAAGCCTCAGTCTGCCCGTCTCCCTGACCCTGCCCGGCCGAATAGTAAGCCTATGACGGTTGACTTGGTTTTGCGCGATTGCTTGATTGGCCTGAACCCGCTCGGTCTGCCTTCGAAACTCCTCATCGCGTTGACAGATGCCCGGCTCCAAGTGGTTCTCCCGAAGGACGTGGACACCACGGCTAAGCTGGATCTCAACAAGGCCTCGATTCTTCTCATTGACGACGTGGCCAACATAGGTGCCAATGCCTCCGTGAACCGTCGCCAATCGGCGGACATGTCGTCTCAACAGGTGTCCCGGCTTGTCTCTCAAGGCTTCGTGAGCATTTGCTACATTTCCTCCGCCAAGGCCATTGTGAAGGTTACCGAAAGTCGAGACGACGGCGAAAAGCACGTCGATGTTGAACTGCGTGACGACCTCTTGGTGTTGGAGACTTGTGCCGATTCAACCCAAACGCTCATCACACTCGCGAACGCGCTGAAGCCGCCGACCCCACCGAGCAAGGAAAACAAGTACAGAACCAACATCGTTCCCGTGCAAGACCTCTTGGCTTCCATTTCCGCAGACGCCTTCGGAAGGGCAGAGGGCAATTATGACTTTGACAGGGACTTTGAGCTCGCCCAAGAGCTCGGTGGTGACGACGAATACGACATGGCAAGCGAGAGCGACGACAGCGGGCTGCACGTCAACTCGCACTACTTTAGCAACGCAGGTCCTTCCGTGCCGCTCTTTGACGCAGAGGCCTCGGTTGCTTCGCATGCTACTTCAGGCCACGGAGCCCGTGACGCCCTGACGGACTTCAATGCCAGCGGGTCGGCTCACGTGTCGGACGATGGCAGCGACCTGTTGATTCACGACACTTTCTTCAACCAGGCAGAGGATGCCGCTGGCAAGGCCAAGATCTGGAACTCGATCAAGAATACCTACGACAGGGCCCCGATGGAGCTCATAGCAAGGGCTCCTCTCCGAGTCTCGATTCGTGATGTGCACGTCATCTGGAACCTCTTCGACGGCTACGACTGGGAACGCACGCGCAATGTCATCAGCAAGGCCGTGCAGGATGTCGAGGAAAAGGCCTACGAACGTCGCCGACGCTCGGCACGCGTGACATGCGAGGACGAAGAGGAGGAAGACGAGACGGTAATCGGCGATTTCCTCTTCAACTCCATCTACATTGGAATCTCCAGCAAGCAGGACCCCCGGGACCTTGCGCAGATGGTCAACCAGGAGCTGAACGACAACGCCACGGAGACCGAGTCCCTTGCCACGACTGCGTTTACGACTACAACCGGTCGCGGTGGTGCCCACAGGCCCAAGAAGAAGCTGAGACTGAACCGCAGCAAGCACCACAAGATCACGTTTGAATTGCAGGGCGTGAACATTGATCTCCTCGCTTTCCCTCCCGACTCGGGCGAGACTCAGAGCTCCATTGACGTGCGGGTGCAAACCCTGGACGTCTTCGACCACGTGCCGACGTCGACGTGGAAGAAGTTTGCCACTTACGACCAGGACGCCGGCGAGCGGGAGATGGGCACCAGCATGGCGCACATCGAGCTTCTCAACATCAAGCCCCATCCGGACCTCGCGGCTTCCGAGATGGTGCTGCGGGTTACCGTCCTGCCCCTCAGGTTGCACGTGGACCAGGACGCTCTCGACTTCATCACGCGTTTCTTCGAGTTCAAGGATGACACTGCACCCGTGCACAGCTCAGCTAGCGACATTCCCTTCCTCCAGAGAGTCGAGGTCCACGACATCCCCGTCAAGCTGGACTTCAAGCCCAAGCGGGTCGACTACGCGGGTCTCAAGTCTGGTCGGACCACAGAGTTCATGAACTTCATCATCTTGGACGAGGCGCGTCTGACTCTCCGACACACCATCATCTACGGTGTGTCGGGCTTCGACCGGATGGGCAAGATCCTGAACGACATTTGGATGCCGGACGTGAAGGGAAACCAGCTCGCCGGCGTACTGGCAGGTCTCGCACCGGTCAGGGGCATCGTGAACATCGGAAGCGGCTTCAAGGAGCTGATCGAGGTCCCGATCAGGGAGTACAAGAAGGACGGGCGGATCGTGCGGAGCATCGGCAAGGGCGCGGCGGCCTTCGTCAAGACGACGGGCACGGAGATGGTCAAATTCGGCGCCAAGCTAGCCATCGGGACGCAGTACGCCCTTCAGGGCGCCGAGAACCTGCTCAACAAGCCGCAGGCGGACAACACGTGGGAGGACGCCGACCTCGACCCGGAGGACAAGAAGCAGATCTCGCTGTACGCGGACCAGCCCACGGGCGTGATCCAGGGCATGCGCGGCGGCTACTCGAGCCTGGCGCGGGATTTGAACCTGGCTCGCGATGCTATTATCGCGGTGCCCGGCGAGGTTATGGACAGCCAGAGCGCGCAGGGCCTCGCCAAGGCGGTGCTGAAGCGGGCGCCGACGATCATCTTCCGGCCGGCGATCGGAGCGACGAAGGCCATCGGGCAGACGCTGATGGGAGCGACGAACAGCCTGGACCCCCAGAACAGGCGCAGGGTGGAAGAGGTGAGTCCCATTGTCTCTGGTTGCATGTACGCGGCGATGCTAACTGTTTTGCGCAGAAATACAAGAGGCACTAGATTCCGGTGCTCTTAACATGCACACGCATTCGATACACACACCACAGAAACCATGGATTGGGATGGGAAGGTTTTGGTTTTCTACGAACTTGGGCCCCAGACGTCATCACAACACAAACCAACAACGACTGCATATGAGACTTTGCATCATAGACTGGCGAAGGAGGTTTTCTTTCTCCCTTTTCTTTCTTTTGTTGGTTTTTTTTTTTCGGATCTTGGGGGGAGGGGGACACAAATTCAACGCGAAAAAGAATGACGCACGCGAGAGCCGAAAGAAAAAAAAAGGAAAGTTGTAATTTGATGAATTTTACATGAACATTCTCTTCTCTAAGCATCGAAGGCATTTCCGGCCTGAGAGGGTGTGGTGGTGGCCCGGCCAGACAAGGGACATACAGAACGAGTTTCGCGGGGGGGTTGCGGAGGGAGGGTGATTGGCGTTTGGTTCGTAGTTACGTGGTTAAATGTGAGAATAGAAGCAGTCATTGCGAAGCTGTCTGTCAGGCAGTGAAGCGTCAGGGTAGTTGGTGATCTACCTAGTGCTTAACATGGGAGCAAAAAAGGAGTCTCTAGTGGTGCTGTTACGTTAGGAGCAAAAACAAAACACATACAACACCAGGTATTCGCTGGTCGTCACCGACCCAACTACTAATCCGGCCCTCACTGGCTTATCTATGGGAGAGCGGACGGGATCCCGAGTTTTCCAATGGGTATGGTCGTATGTGACAGCCTCTGACGTTGATGTGGATTATATATCGTGATGTTGTGGATTTTTTCGGAAGTCGGGTTTGTTGTGTGCGCCGGAATCTCGGGTGCAGAGTCTCCACTTAGTGGGTGGAATGGGCCCATCAGAAGTGGCCTTAGGTGGCCGCGGTTCCCATGGATGATGGAGAGTGCGTGCTGGGGCTGCAGAGTGATCACGTCAAATTGACAGGATGCATGTGCGGCTGCGATTGGACTGCTGTGTGCCTCCGGCCATCCGATCTAGAGGCTTGGGAGGGTGGTTTTTACAGGGGTGGATGGTTTTCTTGTCGGCGCGAAGACGCGAGGGACTTTCCCACCCCTCCAGCGCTGCCGGGTGAGACAGAATTCCCGTCTTTTTGGTAAGGGGATTTTCTGTTCTTTGATGGCAAGAGTCGAGAGTTGAAGACTAGTAAGTAGGGACGGATCTATCATCCATGCCCATCTCGGCCTCCATGGTGTAGTGCGGTACTTGGAGTGAACTCTGATATAGTTCCTCATTTCGCTCCTTTGCTTCCGTCTTAGCAGAGCTGGTAATTATCTACGGGGAGAGGGAACTTTCGCTGACATTTTTATGGATACGCGAAATCCCGTCGGCCTCCCAACCACCATGGACCCCACTTCCATCATCTCATCTCAAAATCTCACGGCAGCAGCATAGCCCCGGCCGGCCCGCTCGCTCACTTGGTATGTACCCAACCTTAAGTCGCGCGCGCGAGAGTGAAAACGGGTGTTATAGGTACCAAATACTCCGTATCTGTTTACCATTGTGTAATTGCTCATTACCCTATCTCCCTCCTCCCCCACCTGTCTTCGTCCGTGAGCACCGCAGGCACCGCAGGAGGACGGGCCCTTCGATTTCCAAATATGATGGCGTCATCGACGTCCCGGCCGATCGGAATCCCTCGCTGTTTATCAGCATCTCCTGCCTTACGGCGGAGGAGGGGGGCGTGCAAAAGCCCGACGAGGACCCCATTAATTGGGAGGAAGTGATGGGTAATTCCCCGTCTTGTCATACAAATCCCCTCCACCCCTCTTCTTTGAGATGGGAAGGTAAGGAAGGTACCACCACCGACCATCCCACGGGAGGTTAAGGTCCTCGGGACTAGCTAGATTTTCTCTTTGTCCGGTGAGAGGGTACCACGTAGTTTGACTCGCGTCGTTCAGGCTCTGTCTTATCCTTGAGAGATCTGCAATCCTACCTGTCCTTTTTCTAGTTTCCCATCCCCCCCGGGAAGCCATTTGGAACGTTTCTGACGATCTTTCGTGTCTTCCCTCGTCGCTACGTTCGGTAACCTTATTACACGCTTTACTTACTGTTCCGCCTTGCATCGACGTGGACTCGTCTGAACTTCCCAGAACCTGACGTTTATTCCATTCGACCGACCTACACTAGAACACCGGCTCGAATTCTGTAATCTCTGTTCTTCCGCGTCTCTCGCCTACCCCGCCTCCACCGTCGGAACCTGCCCCGCAGCGAGTCCGTCATCGCGCGCAGCTGCCTCGAGTCGTCGCATCGCAAATCGTTGTCGTCACCACCGTCGCAAACATGTCGGACGGGAAGCGCGCCGTTGACTCGGACAAGGGTATGTCTCTACGGCTTCATTTTTCCTTTCCCACGGCGCGCTGGCCGCTCACCACTACCCCTGTGACATCGCGATGCCTTCAACTCGCAGCTCCGAGCTAACCCACCCTCGCAAATCAGTCTGGACGACCCTGATCACCAACCTCGAGTACCTCCCGGGCCTCCTCACCCTCCACCACTCCCTCGTCAAGTCCGGCACCCGCTACCCCCTCGTCGCCCTGTACACCGACACCTTCCCCGCCGCCGGCCTCGCCGCCCTCGAGCGCCGCGGCATCCCCGCCCAGCACATCGAGTACCTGCTCCCCACCAAGGGCCGCGACTACTCCAACGACCCGCGCTTCTACGACTGCTGGAGCAAGCTCACCCCCTTCTCCCTGACCCAGTACGCCCGCGTCGTCCAGCTCGACTCGGACATGCTCGTCCTGCGCAACATGGACGAGCTCATGGACCTCGAGCTCGACGACGGCGACTTTGCTGCGGAGAACACCCCCACCGGCGCAATTGGTGGCAGCGGCAGCAACTCCCCGGTCGCCGCCGCCGACCTCGCCGTCAAGAACCCCAGCACCCGCGTCTTCGCCGCCGGCCACGCCTGCGTCTGCAACCCGCTCAAGAAGCCTCACTACCCGGCCGACTGGGTCCCTGAGAACTGCGCCTTCACGACGCAGCACTCCACCCCGGACGAGGCGCAGACCACGGGACCCGATCCGACGACGGCGAGCCCGCTCGGCTACATGAACGGCGGCCTGCAGGTCGTGAACCCCTCCAAGCGGCTGTTCGAGCAGATCGTGAGGCACATGGAGCAGGGAGCCATGGACATGGACTTCGCGGACCAGAGCCTGCTGTCGGACCTGTACCGGGGCCGGTGGGTGCCGCTGCCGTACGTGTACAACGCGCTCAAGACGCTGCGGTGGGAGGGCGTGCACGCGGAGATCTGGAGGGACGCGGAGGTGAAGAACGTGCACTACATACTCGCGCCGAAGCCGTGGGACGAGGTCGACGCGGAGGGCAACTGGACGGGGACGGACGAGAGTCACAGGTGGTGGGTGGACTTCGACAACGAGAGGAAAGAGGCGGAGAAGGCCCGCGGGATCGACGATGGGTTGTAGGCATCGACGGGGTGGCCGCGTTGTGTATTTGTGCTTCTGTGTCTCATGATGTAACGGGAGGGTTTTGGCTCTCTTCTAATGGGGAGGTGGTAGATGGCATCGCCTCGATGGTCCGACTGGACTGGAATAATACCCGGGTTTAATATTCGCGCACTTGCGTATCCGCAGGGGTCATCCAAAGCTAGGAGTATGTGAGTTCTCTGGTACTTTCGCGGTCCCCTCGCCTGTTAATAAGCAGCGAACCTCTCGAGGCACATTGTTTTTTGTTTGCACACGTCATTATCACGGAATCGCAGGGCAGTACGGCGCGCCAGATCCTCCTGTGAAATCCTTGATCATGCGCCCTCCCGTCTTACGGCATATCCCCGCTGGAGTTGGAACATCTTCTCTTCCTTCTCTGACGTCCTTCATCGTCGTCGGTTTGGTATTGGGATGTAGGATACGCGGCAGACGACGGCGTAGATGTCCCCTTCGTTGCGCGAATCATTCATTGCACGGATTCGAGGGTATGACCACACGGCTCACAAGGAGGGCATAACGAGGACGACCATGACAAGTAACAACTACAACGTCCAGCCGATGCGCGCCTGGTAGAAAGTAAGGGCAGATACAACTTCCATCAGCGCTTTTATATATATGTTTCTGAGTTTTGCATGTGGTTTGGCCGGCTAGACGCACCTCTCTCAGACTTTGACTTCACCGTGGAGTGCTGGGTGGGCTGGGTTTGCTATATAAACGTAGTTAGTACGCTTCTAAACTGCTCCGATACAGCACCGGCAAATGCTAAAGAAAGACAGTAACGAGTCTGCCGGGGTCACTCTGACGAAGCCATGAGCCAGTCGAGGAGATGATGAGATCACCACCACAAAGGTCAAGATCGGGTAGGTAAGTAGATAGATTTGTTGTTTGTTCTGTCCCAGGGTATTAGGTGCGTGAATACGCTGTGGATGATGGACGATGGGGGGTTGTTTATGAGATGGAGGTGATTGTGCGGATGCGGCGCGTGAACATCAGGGTTTCTGTTGACGAAGTCTATTGCCGTTTCTCATGTGGCTGTGGGTGATTGCAACCAGGACGATTGTTGCTCCCAGAGGAAAGATACTCTGCTGCAGGAAGTGGGGTTGGTATTTATAGCGAACCTCCACGAGGGCGAAATGCGTTTCTTCACCACCTGAACCAGGCACTCGGGACTCCTCACAGATTTACACGGGGAGGTAAGGACTCAGAATGTAAGTTTTACACGCGGGAAGAGGCTTTTCCCTTGGATTTTGTTCTCCCACGGGTTCGCTTCTTGTTCCTTGAGGTTCTGGTATGCTGCTCTCCGGCGTTGACGCCGCTTATTGCCTCACCACGCTCCCCTCTGAATTGGGAGTCTAGCCATCTTGAAGATTGTTTCTCTCTGAGGCCTATCACAACCTTTTACTTGGCTTGGTAGATGGTTGAAGAAACTGGGCTGCCTCTGTCTTGAGTGGTTTTAAGCAATTGGCGGGGTTGGCTCATATTGCCTTCTTGCAGGATAAGGGGCACGACTTTCTGTGTTCTCTCCAACCTGGAGATTTCAGTTTGACAGTTTCAGCGTCCGAGACAAGGTGCAAAAACCAGTACGAAGAGCCAGAAAATCTCTACGAGCTATACCGAGTCTTCGCCAAGTCTCATCATATTCCAAGATAGTCTGCTTGTCATCTCGATGCCGCGAGTTATCTGCGCGCCCTCTGATCAGGTTCGGCGAGTTATGCCTTTAAAGAAGACTGCGAATCTAAAAACATCTGACGCACGACAACACCCAGCATTCTCACTAAGCCGCTTGGGCTCGCTGACATGAAGGGGGGTTTATAGTTCCGTTGAGTCTCGTTTCCCAGCTATAGTCGTAAGTCACATGGGTAACAGCATCCAGTAACCGGAGGATAGGAGAACTCATTCTCATCCAAGACAAGTGAGCATAGCTTTGGCCATGTTCGAGAGATGTCCATTGCAGTATCTGCCCCTCAAGAACGCTGTGAAGACTTTCGAATGGATGGGATACTCTCAGGGGCGGCCAAGTCACGTTGAGCCATCGCACTTGAGCAGACTTGATTCTCCCACCCCTAATTGTCTTCTTGAGAAAGGGAGAAACCTTTCCGAAGCCTGGCTCCCGTCAATGTGCCAAGACAGGTGGGATTTCGGTTGGTACGGTTCAGAGAGCACTCCCACTCCTCGACCAAGCACAGCCAGCAACTTCGACATCTTTGGGGCGTTCGAGAATACTCAAGCGGGCTCTTGGTCAATATAAGTTCAATGATGAGAGACGCATACTGTTTCCCTCAACACATGGCATGTTGCTGGATGGAACTGGCTGGTATAGAGGTGTTTGAGGTTTGCGTCTCTAGCAGATGAGATTGCGAGACTCGAAACCCCTGGCCTACAAATCAGCGACTGGTGAGCAGATTAGCGATCTCGCAGTGTCATCGTCCGTCATTTCTCATCACTTTCTTCAAAGTAATCAGCGACGATATCTGGGCCAGCTGTATTGCAAGATGAAAAAAGCAGCGTCGTGGTGCCTGCCACAGCTAATACTTCCGAACCAATGACACAGAAAATCATCGATAACGTGCATTTTTTCTTCCGTGCCCAATTACATCTAACAATATGGTTGTGATACGTGCAATTTATACTCAGTATTTCTTCCCCATATTGGATACGTCCATGGTGTATTCAGTCGTTAGCCAAGCTATATCTGCAAAACACATTGAATTTAGTTACGCGGTTCTATTGTCACAGCTCCTCGCGTCGGATACTTTTGCAGCTATCTTTGGGGGTTAGAAGTAAAAACGCTAGGCTGCGAGGGGTTCAGGTAAAGCAAGCTGCTTGGGGAGCCCCATGGTCTTGAGAAACAGCTCGGTGAAAGTGGCTGTCGCGAGCAAACAATGCTGCTGCTCGGAATACTCGCAAGTGGACGAGAAATGATGGACAGCGACGGCAAACACCACGGTGCTTTTTGCCCGGGTCTCAGGCGCAGGCCAAGTCTTTGAACTTCAAGAGCGCGACATGCGCATGTCTTGAAGACGTTTTTTTTTTTTTTTTGGTGCTTAGCACCCCCCCTATTTGCCGTCGAATCGCTCAGAATCGGCAGCATCCAAGGGCTTTAAACAGGGGTCCCTGAGGTCTAAGTGGTGCTGTTGCATGGGTCAATGAGACAATGAGAATCAATACGAATACACGGGGTATGAGGCATCCTACATGTAGACATTCATGAGAGAGTTTGATATCATCGTAGAAGCAGCATACCTAATGAAGCTGCGTAATCACCACGAGATACAGGGCACTCTCCGGTGGATTGTGAGAATATCGCTGGTGTTTTGGCTTTAGGTTATATCACCCTGGTTTTTCCTCTAATAATCTAAAACCAAGTTCGCTTCGTTACGTCTGAAGATGCAGCTCTGCCAGTACACTCGAGGGCTCTGAGTACTGAGAAGACATTACGTCCGCGGTGAAAGGATGTCTCTGGGTCCGGTACTGGCCCTCCGCAAAGATTCTGACGCGTCCCAATTAAAGAAGCACTTTCGACGTCAATAGGCAGTTCAATAACGTTGCAGATGCCTATCAGGACCTTCAACAAGTAATGAACGTCCCGTCTCTCGTCGCTTCTTGTGACCTGACATACCAGGGGACACGGCAAGAAACATTCGTACAAGGAGCTGAGCAGCCAGCAGACTTTCGCGTGTCTGGCTGAGTTCGGTCATCAACCATAAACGCAAGCAATAAGCCCAGGAACCCAACAGACCAACACTTGCTCACAGATAGTGACGCGGGTGGGCGTTCGACGTCGTCTCTTGCTCAACCAGACAGCCCGAGATAGAATTGAGCGCCGTCCATCTAGAACTCTGGATAAACGGCCTACTGGGGTCATCGGAAGAGCTCCAGCAGCCGTCCGAGAAGCTCCGAGACATACGGAAGCGGACCCGGCCTGCCCAGGCGCCGGCGAAAGTCTATTCACGGCGGACGAGCGGGGTACTGTCTCGGAGCCAACCCCGTCA